>PNRQ01000130.1:0-101496 GCA_003439915.1 Trichoderma atrobrunneum | reverse complement strand
GCTCCTCCAGGCTGCCACGACGGCCGCCACCTTTGGCATCCCCGGCAGAGACACGATCCAGGTCGCCACGGGATCGACGCCCATGGTCGGGTCTGAGGCCGCCGGTCCTGCCAGCGGCCACCACTTCCACAGTCAGACGCCCACCAGCATCAAGACCATTGCTCTGCCGACATACCTGAGCGAGTGGAGCAAGAACGGCTTCGAGGAGGCCATGTTCTTGGGCGCCCAGGTGGCTGCGAGAATAGCCTTTTGCCTGCACTCCAACATGGACGCTCAGGCCATCGAGGCACAAAAGTCAATGAGCCTGAGCAGAGTCGACTACAAGTGAGTCTTTTTCATCTAATTTAAACCATCTTTCTGATGTATATACATGTATACTAACCCTTTCTCTTTCAACAGCGAACACGGCCCCAAGGGCATCCGAACACATTCAATGCTCAGCTAAACCAAAAATCGCCAGTTCGCATAGAGTTTCAGGATGCTAAACAGGGTTTTCTCTTTTAATGTGCAATTTAATCCCTCGCGCTTTCGTTGTTTTCGAATAGGACACTGCCCGAGTTTCTTTTTTTCTCTCTATCTCTCTATCTCTCAGAATCTTCCATCTTATCTGGAGTTTTAACGGACGGCACGGCGGGCGTGTCAGATGAAATGTGACTGTTGAAAAGAAGATCTTACGCACTGGTGGAGAAATGGACTGCTTTCCGCGGCTTTTAGGGGTTAGATAAATGTCCAGAGAATATTCCCCCCCAAACATATAGGAGAACGAGAGATACCATGAAATATGCTCAAATTGTAAAAAAAATTCAAGTCTCTTTTTGATGCCGTAACTACCTGGTACCTATAACATGCCTATGAAAATGAAATACATGGAGGAATGCTGCCCGCCTCCTTGAAAATATTCGGAACTATCCAGATACTCTTCTTCATGGCTCTCCCGCAGCTGCTCGTGTCTTTTTGTTACCTGCGGATGGCCCTCGACTCGATCACACGCTCTTTTCCGCTGCTTCTCAACCTTATGGATAATGAAGCAAAACTTCTCCTCGTACTATAAATTACGGCGTTGCTGCTTTCTGAGTCGCCAACGCGACCGGATGCACTGTCGTTTCCTCTCCAATCTGGATATGACGCCTTTCTGCCTGTAGTTCCGTAAGAGGAGGACCTGGGATGAGTAAACGCACGCCTTTTGCGCAACTTCTAGCCCGCTGCATTTCTGGCGGCAGCCTCCCGAGCTGCTTGGTGCCAGTCCGTCTTCAGCAAGTAAGTGTACTCGATCGAGGAGACCCTAATCATCAGAGTTAGTTAAAAAGGTCTAACTACTACTTCATCGTCATTGCTTTAGTAGGGAGTGTGATTCGATTCAAACATACAGTATTAAGCCCACGCTGACGCCGGCCCATAGACCCTGCAGTTTCCAGCCGAGTCCAAAAGCCAAGAAGAGCGAAATGGGCAGCGATACGACATAGTATGAGATTAGGTTGACGGGTCCGCCTATGCTCTGTTTACCGATACCACGGAGCAATCCATGCGCACCGGCGCTCATGCAGTCGAATACCTGCATGACAGCGACAACAGGCAGAATGCTGGCCACGATGGAGATGACCCCCTCATCATCCGTGAAGAGCAGGGGTAGGTGGAATCGAAGACTGCTGTAGATGGCAAAGTTGAGGAGACCGAGTATGCAGTGCGTCACAAAAGTCTAGGAGAGCATGTTAGTAAAGGCTCGCTTTTTGCTTTTTTCCCCCTGCTTGTTCGTTGTAGGAGCGGAACGTACCACTTTGCCAGTAACTCTGGCCGCGTCGACAAGCCCAGCGCCTATCAGGTTGGCAACGCGAGTAGACGCGGCAATCGACATGGGGAAGGGAATCTGGTATGAGATGGACGCAATCGTCGAAACGACACTCTGAGCGGCGAGATAGTCGGATCCGAAGCGGCTGGCCAATAGGGTCAGGATCTCGAAAGCGAGCCACTCGGCTTCAACCATGATCATGCCGGGGAGCGCCAGCCGGATCATGACCCACCAATTGTTAAGTGCTCGCTTGCTGAATCCGCCCCAGCATTCGCGGCCGTTGACGAACCGGACATAGCAGAATAGGAGCACCGGCAAGATGTTCTCTGTAATGGCCACAGCAATGGGCGCGCCAACGAAGCCGTACTCGAGTTTCCAGACGAGCAACCAGGTAAGGAAGACGTTGAAGGGAGCGGCGAAGAGGAGAACATATGTGGTTGCCTGGAAGAGACCCTGCGACTGGGTGAAGCGCTTACCGCACTCGAACAGAATGACGCCGGGAATCGCAAAGATCATGACGCGAAGATAGAGAGCAGCAAGTCGAGCAGACTCTGGGTCGGGGACCATGCGCTGCAAGATTGGTTCCGCGCCGAAGAGCCACAGGAAGATGACGGGCACGGAGAGGGTCAGCAGGAAGCATGCCATGCGCTGACACTGTAAGCCAACAAGATGCTTGTGCCCGGATCCGTATGCCTGAGCGCAGAGAGTATCCAGACTTGTGGCCAAACCTTGGAAAGGGGCCAAGCAGGAGATGGCTTGCGACATGTTGGCCACTATCAAGTTCAAGCGTTAGTTTCATTTTTTCATAATCTCACCGAGGATCAATGGTTGTGACGACTTACATGATATAGCTCCCAGCTCTATAGTACCAATGCGACCAACGGCAAAGATACCGGCCACATTGATCGAATACTGGAGGAAAAAGGTCACAATCAGCGGCCCGCAGTATGACAGCACCGTCTTGGCCTCACGCTGCCACGTCGTGCGAATCCGTCCCGTTGTGATAGCCTCCTCCCACTGCTCATCCACGTCCTCGTCGCCCGCAGAGACAGGTAGCTGTCGATGTGTCCGTGTGCCATAGTCGTGGTCGCTATCCCGAGAGAGCAGCGGCGCATCCTCTTCGGACTCTTCCTCATACTCCTCGACGGGGACTTTGGTGCTAAAGATCTTTCGGTACATTCGAGCGGGCAACGATTGGCTCTTGTGGGCATGTTTCGGGGGCAGGACGTGGTTGTCCCGCAGGAGGCTGCGCTCGGCATCGCGAGATTGCTTCCGCTCTAGTGGTGTGAGAATGGGCTCGTCTAAGCCGCTTGAGTTGAAAGCCGGTCGAGCTGCGCCGTATGCCACGCCGCTTGGCCGGCGATACATGAAGTGATGGCTATGATCGACGTCAATCTGGTCGTCAGCAGGGTCGAAATCGTCATCAGTGCACTCTGCAATGTCTTGAGCCAGAACTTGCTCCGCTAGAGGAGATCCAGAACGGAATGAAGACGAAAAGGCTGGGTGGTCATGGCCAGAAGGCCCAGAGTTACCAGCGGCCGCGGGACTCATGGTGATGTAGTGGTCTCTCTCGCGGGGAGAGAGGGAGCTTGAGATATGTTTGATCTACTCGCTCAAGTGCTGGGGGTCGAGGGTTGAGAGGGCGCCACCATTAAAACACCTGATATATCGGCTCGGCCTCTGACTTATAACAGCTTTCTCTTATTCTCTTTCCGGCTTCCTTCCTCGATCTGAACAGCGTCGTTGGGTGGTGTATCTGCAGGGAGGTCGATCGACAAGGCGTAGATGCGGCGCTCTTTTCAAGAAAAGGGGAGAAACCTTGCTCAACCTTTGTCAAGGCCTCGTGTTGAACCAAAGAACAAGCCAATTGCTCCCAGGAGTCACACAGAGAAAAGCTCTTCGGCTAACTCTGCCCTCTCAAATCGGCGTGCGCCAGATGGCAGCACAAGACACCGATGGAGACAAGAGAGACAAGATCGAGGCCTTTGCAAATGGCTTTGGGCGAAGTAGACGGCGGGAGAGTTCAGTCGAACAGAAGGAGGGGAGTCGGGGAGGAAGTTGGAAGAGAAAAGATGAAGATCCAAGATGCGCAAGGAAGTTGCTGCAGCACGAAGTGCGAGTATCAGGTGCTAAGACAATATTAGTCGGACGCAATCCATGAACTAAGCATATTCGGATAGTGTGGTGCTCCGGGACGGCTTCAAAAGGCAAGGTATAAAAAACTAGCAGATTTGGAGGTGGCACAAAGAGGATACACAGAGACAGTACCTTACGTGAACTCCATCGAACTAAGGTACTCCATACGACCTATCAGGTAGCATTGCCATGATGCTAAAAAGTACGAGTTACATGCTCTTACATAGGTACTCCGTCTTCTGCCATTACAGAGGAATTCAGGCATCTCAACTCCAACTCCAATTCCCCCCGGTTCAGACTGTACGAGTACGGAGTATAAGGTCCCGTGCTAGCTCCGATGGCCCTCCGTGTTTCTGTTCGGAGCAAGTTTCTTCGGCAAGGGGGGCGAATGTCTCTCTTTCTTCAATGCTATACTACTTACTAATACTGGTTGGCACCTGATGGAAGCCTTCAAGCAAGATCAACTCATCAATCGTGCAATCCGCGTGCGCAATTCACGCCATAGTCCGTCAATCCAGCGTGGGCTAGTCAAGTCATGGAAATCAAATAAAGACCAGCCCACACGGCTGAACCGAGGGACAGGCAAGGGAAAATTAAAAATTTGTACAGCGCCAAGGATGGAAGAACCACCGCCCCCATCCATCATGGCTCTGCATTAGTTGACATCCCTGTCTCGGCCCGGTTTAGCGGACGTGGTGGCGTATGTCGAGCCAGAGGCCACCGTTCAACCCACTGAAACTAGTTTTTTACAGGCGCTGTATTTTACTGCATCTCATGGACTGCACTCACTGCACTCACTGCTTCTCACTAAACTACTCCGTACCCAGTAAAGATTCGAGCCAGTCTCTTTTGGCCCCCTCCACCATCTTCATCGCCGTCTTGTCTAATGCTATCTCTCCCACGCTGATGATGCCGCTTTGGGTACGCCGAAGAATGAGGGGAATCCCCGCCCACGGCTCTGGCAGGCTGCTACAAGTCCAAGCCCGCGCTTCCGTCCTCTCTTTCTCCAACTGGGTGCCGTGTTAGTTAGTCAGTCCTGCTACTACTGCTAGACTTGGACCCATATCCATGTGCTCTTCAGCGGTGACCAGATGCCATCGGAGTGCGATCTACGGAGTCCCAAAACAGCCAAAGGATGGAGAGCCGGAGCGAGGCGAATCAAGAAACGAGCCAGCCAGCTGTTGTTGGGCAGGCTTGCGCCAGAATCCACACGTCACGCTGTCTTTGTCTTACAAGGATTGCCTCCGTATATGCAGACATCTACGAGTACTGTAGCAAAAGGCGCGCCTAGCTTGACCTTCTGATATCATAATGGTTGCTCTGTATAATGAATAGCCGTCAGCCCATGTTCACGATGGATTTAGCCAGACGCCCTGCCGGTAGCATCTCCCCGACTATGTATGTATGTACAAACAATAGCCAGCCTCGTGGGAAGCAGGAATCCCTGTCTGCACATCACATCCTTCGCTCAATCGTCCACACCACCTTGGCGTCTGTGCGGCATCGCCCAACTAAAAATACAACCCCCATCCCAGCGGTTGACAGCAAGTCCTGACCCGACAGCAACGAGGTGTGGCCATTCCGTGCAACAATATTGGCCCCTTTGCCGCCTCACCGGCAAGCCACTGTATTATCGCCGGCGACGCCCATGCTTGTACTTTGATACGCGAGGTAACATCGGAATCCAGCACCCGTCGAGTAACAGAGTGAGTGGTACGAAGTCGAGTGGCCCAGATCGTTCACTGCAAGCAAACAGCCTCTCCGTAGTCGCTGCACTCACACCGCATCCCCATCTGCGTCGGCCTCCGAATGCCGCTCTGTATATCTGCGTCACAATTTAATCCCCAGCGGCCAAATGTCAAATCTCTCCCGTCTTGTCAACTAAGCATTGTCGCTGGGAGCGTACGTCCACATGAAGCCTTTCCAATCAGGCTCGGAGTGGGCCGCAGTTGCAGCCCAAGGGACCTCGCCCTTCCCGTAGGCCTGCAGCGGCATGCTATATGGCATCCGGAGGCCAATGAGAGGCTTTTGTCCTTCTGTGAATGGCGATGCGTCCGGGGTATCTGACTGGAACGAGCTCACCATGACCCCGTTTTCACAGAGCAGCCCCGGCCACACCAGCACGCCAACTTCCCAGGAAGCGATTCGAACATCCCCGGCGGAATTGGGTGCCTCGCCCCACGCCTGCTTCGACATGTTTGCCGATGTTAGCAGGGCCCAGTCAATCGAATTGTTCTCGTTGAAGCGGGTATAAGTCTTGATGTGCGGGGCCGCACGGTTTCGCCCGCTATCGCCGCTAATAGTAGGCGGCTGTTCAAGAGGCCCTATCCAACGCTGTTAGTCCAAAACAGGCTCTTAGAGGCTCTCTTCTTCCGTAAATCTAGCCTAATACTCCATCATCTCATCATACAAAACTACAAGGTAATCGATTCGCTAGAAGTGATATCAAGAGGACAAAGATAGAAACGAGTATTTACCTGCTTCATTTGCACTGTCGTTGGCCCAGTGACGCAGCATTGGATGAAGATAATGCAGCTGCCTGATATGCTGCGCCGACTTAATCTTGGTATGAATCGATTGCCCCGAAGAGTATCCGTCCAACGAGTTCCGGATCTCGTCTGCCGTGGGAAAGACGACCTTGAAGCTTGGCCTCTTCGTACTCTGGCCCCGGGTTGTGGCTAGCGTGTCAAACAACGTCTTTTGCAGCCAATCATCCTTGGCACCAAGAGTCGCAATAGAAGATATTTGAACCACGATTTGTGACTCTCCAGGCTCAACAGGTACGCCTTGTAAACATCTCTTTAAGGCAGTCCAACCCCAGGCCGGGCTACTTGGATCATACAAGCTGTGTCTGCCTGGAACACTGGCTATCAGTGTCGCACGTATGCTGGAGAAGTCGAAATTGAGCAGACGATCTACGAGCTGTTTGCAAGTAACCCTATGGGAGTCATATTGCATCAAGTAGGTCAACAGATCCGCCTTGAACTTTGCACCGCTGCCGATGGATAATGGCTCTGCTTGCTGAAGTCGGGCATCTGGCTCCGAGATCCATGGAAGCTTTGGAGATCTCCAGACAGCGTTGGTCATGTTGGTCCAGTCTTTTGGAATCATGTTTGCTGTGTGGATGACAACTTGTGCGGTGTGATCAGCTCGGAATATTATCATCATCTTGGAGTGATGAGTCCCAAACATTTCGGGCATGGGCGCGCAATGCAGATGCACGTTGGGGTGTTGCAATGCGTGCTCCTAAATCGAAGTGAAGAGGCAAGGCGACATCAGTCTCAATTCAACTATGCATTCAGAATGGTAGAATTCAATAAGTTTGAAACAGAAAATGGGAAATAAGGAGAATGGGAATCGGAAGAAAAGACAAAATGTAAATTGTTAAGCGTATCTCTACATCCAAGGGAGAGCATCGTCAAGTAACGGCCACATACCGAAAGAACAACACGATTCAGATCGTTTCTTTTCCAGAATCCGTGAACCACGTGTAACTGAACCGAATCTCTGACGCGCCGATCAAAGGCATCCATCACGAAGGGGATATCGTGAAGAAAGTTGAACTGCCAGCACTCGGTGATGGAGGGGTCACCCAGGATATCCTCCAGAGTCACGGTATCCTTATTCGATTCTTCTGGGACATCTCGAATTCTGGTGAGCTGCCATGGCGATTTTTGTACAGCCTGACGAAACCTTTTTCGCGGAGGGCTAATGGGCCGTGAGAGAGATGCCAAAGCTCCGAATTCATTGTCCTCGTCAAAACTGCGCTGACGCTTGCGCGAGGAGTCCATGATCCTAGGGTAAGACTGCCAAATCCGACATTGGCTTATTGAAGCTTTGCTTCCTTGGTGGCAGAGTGAAACGATGGAATTAAATGGGTTAGTGCGGAGATGTTGATGATGCATGAAAATGAGAGGGAAAAGAGCCCTAGAAAGGAAAAGAGGGAGAAAAAGGGCTGTTCTATGCTACTGCTGTGGTTGCAGTTTCAAATGCATCTCTCCTTCACTTTTGCCGTACCTTGATAGGTGAACATGTCGCATGTACCAGGCAACAACCGTGCACCTGCATCCGGACAAGAGCCAATCAGCAGACGCTGTCAAGCCACAGCCACTCCACGCGCCTCAGTGTGGCGCTAATTTCTTGCAAACGCAACCACTTCGTTTCATGCTCCGTATTTCCAATCTCCCTTTATCTACTCCTCCAGTATTGCTACTGCATACTAGTAGTAGTATATCAAACAACTACTAGGAACTATATCGTCCACGTCGAGGGCCTGCACTTGAGCCTCCACCTGGCCTTCGTCGCTGAACCACGAGCTCTCCAGGCACCGCTTGGGCTGCTCTGTCACCACCAGCTCTGACAGACAGCATCCAGTCCCGCGCATGGATCAGCTCTGAACCCCGTCTCAGCACCCATTGCATTATTCTTCGCAATCTGGCCCTTTTGCCTGCGGAGTTGTCCAAGATTACATCGCAGTCTTGATTCATTGATTCATTGATTCTCAGCCTGTCTCTGCTCTCTTCTCGTCTACATTCATCATCTCCCAGCACCTTCAAGGTCGCTCACAAGTCAGCCCACCATGCGGCTGACACCCTTTACTTTACTTTCTGGCCTTGCTGCCTTTGGGCTATTTGGCTCTTCGGCAGCGGCAGACGATAAAGACTCGACCGGCCCCGCGAATACATATTTCGACTCTGTTGCGGTGCCTCCGTTAATAGATTTGACGCCTGACAACTGGGAGAAGGAGGTCGGCAAAAGCAAATGGCTTCTTGTCAAGCATTACAGGTATAGTGGTCCTTTAACTTCTCATATCGCTGTCACTGGGTTGGCTGGGTTGAAGCGCTGACATGTCACCTATAATTAGTCCGTACTGCCACCACTGCATTCATTACGCCCCGACCTTTCAGACAATATACGAATTCTACTATACGTCCAAGACTGAGGGAGCTGGCGAAGCGAGCTTTACCGACTTGTACGATTTCAGATTTGGTGCAGTCAATTGTATCGCCTACAGCGACCTTTGCGTTGAGAATGGTGTCAAGTTGTACCCTACCACGACTCTATTTGAGGATGGCAAAGAGGCTAGAAGCGTGACGGGTGGTCAAAACATGACCTTCCTCTCTGGCCTGATTGAGGAAGCCTTGGAGAAGACAAAGCCCGGATCTCGGCCCAAGACTCTCGCATTGCCTGAACCAGGCGACAAAGAGCGTCCAAAGTCTGAGCCAAAACGAGAGGAAGATGAAGAGGCAGCACCCAAAGACGAAGCCAACGGGAAGAAGCTCGAGGCAGCGCCCAAGAACGAGGCTGATGGGAAGAAACTGGAGAAGAAGCCCAAGAAGCCTGTTGCTACACCAAACGAAGATGGAAAGTCAGTGGCACTGACAGCTGAGAACTTCCAGCGCCTAGTGACATTCACTTCGGATCCCTGGTTTATCAAGTTCTACGCACCTTGGTGTCCCCACTGCCAAGACATGGCCCCTACCTGGGAGCAGGTGGCCAAGACCATGAAGGGCAAGCTCAACATTGGAGAAGTCAATTGTGATAAGGAGTCGCGATTGTGCAAAGACGTCGGTGCTCGAGCATTCCCTACTATTCTCTTCTTCAAGGGTGGTGAGCGCTCCGAGTATGAAGGCCTCCGAGGACTGGGCGACTTCATCCAGTATGCCGAGAAGGCCGTCGATCTTGCCAGCGGTGTTCCCGATGTGGATCTGGCATCGTTCAAAGCTATTGAGCAGAAGGAGGATGTCATTTTTGTCTACTTCTATGATCATGCCACAACCTCCGAAGACTTCAAGGCCCTTGAGAGACTTCCCCTTAGCCTCATTGGACATGCTAAGCTTGTCAAGACCAAGGATCCCGCCATGTACGATCGCTTCAAGATTACCACTTGGCCGAGGTTTATGGTATCGAGAGAGGGCCGTCCCACCTACTTCCCTCCCCTCACCCCCAACGCAATGAGAGATACCAACCAAGTCCTGGACTGGATGAGATCGGTCTGGCTCCCCCTAGTCCCTGAACTGTTGGTAACAAACGCGCGCCAGATCATGGACAACAAGGTTGTTGTGCTAGGTGTCTTGAACCGAGACGACCAGGAATCTTTCCAGGGTGCGCTCCGAGAGATGAAGAGCGCAGCAAACGAGTGGATGGACAGACAGATTCAAGAATTCCAATTGGAGAGGAAGAAGCTGCGAGATGCGAAGCAGATGAGGATTGAAGAAGCCGAGGACCGGGATGACCAGCGGGCTCTGCGTGCCGCAAAGGCCATTCATGTCGACATGACCAACTCTGGACGGAGGGAAGTGGCATTTGCATGGGTTGACGGTGTCTCATGGCAGCGCTGGATCCGGACCACCTATGGTATTGACGTCAAGGATGGAGAAAGAGTTATTATCAACGACCAAGATGTAAGCCCTAAAGCCTCCTTTTTATTGCAAAGGCTCTCTTTGCGCGGAGAAAACCGATAACTAACCAATATGCTCGAACAGAACCGAAAGTACTGGGACACTACCGTGACTGGCAACTACATTCTCGTCAGCCGCACGTCTATCCTGGAGACTCTCGACAAGGTGGTCTATACCCCCCAGGCCCTCAAGCCCAAGCTCACCATCTCCTCCTTTGAGAAGGTCTTCTTCGACATCCGCCTCTCCTTCACCGAGCACCCTTACCTGTCCTTTGGCTGCATCGTTAGCATCGCCTTTGGAGTCTACTCCTGGCTGCGTGGCCGCTCTCGCCGTGGCCGCGGTCACTTCCGTCTCGAGGATTCCATCAGCACCAGGGACTTTAAGGACGGATTCTTTGGTGGTTCTAACGGCAATACCAAGGCCGACTGAGCGTATATCTATATATAGGAAAGCACGGCAATATCAGAATCTATCTTTTTCTAATTGGAGTTAATGGGAGGTGGGGGTAATATGGGTTTGGCAAAAGGGTCAAATGGAGAGGATGCACGAGGGCTCTTGATGAACCTTGACGAGAAGGGCTGGTGCAAACTTGGTATTTCAAAAGGAAGCTTGCAATCAAGCCTCTTCATCATGCACTGACTCATGGCTCTGGCGGGCTGAAGCGCGAGGGGCAGTTGGATCGAAGTCTGCGGTGATGAGAGATGTACCAACACCCGTCATGACTCTAGTGGACGTGGGCAGGCAGGCTTCCTATCCCTTTCCCTCTGTGTGTATGTTCTTGTGGTTTTGTGTGCTTGCAATCTCGTGTCTGCTATACGTATCAATTTTCAACTAGTGGCTTTTGTTTAAAATTTGTCGTTACTACCTTACGTTAATAATGTAAATGGCCCATCAGACATTCATGTAGCTATCATATCCTTTCATATAACCGAGCCTATGTGTACAATTCATCCGTGAGACCATTCAGCGTCAGACCCTCCTCGGCAATGTCCTCCACGTCGATGAGGAACTGAAGAGGCATGTTGACGAGGTTGCCGCGAATGCGGCCCAGCCAGTCCTTCAACTCCTCCACGCCACCGGGGAACTCTTCGGGAACGACGTGTCCGTAAGGAACTTTACCCTCCTCTCTGTCCTTGGGCTTCTTGTCATCTCCCTTGGCGGTGGGGATGATGAAGTGCTTCGAGAAGAAATTGTCGTAGTCGTCCCAGGTGCGCACGCTGTCGTCAGGAACGGGGTGGAACGCCCGGCTGAACACCTTTGTGTTTGTGTGTGCAACGTCTTCCCAATGGTTCAAAAAGTCAGGGCTCAGGGGGTCTTCCACGAGCCTGTCGGCAGACGAGCCCCAGTCGTAGTCGTTTGGTGCGTCGGTCACCGGTAGCCAGTTCTGGGTTGGTTGGTCCCATCGCTGGTCGGGGAGCAAGCCGAGGTGCTTGCGGAAGATTTGCCTTCGCAGGGAAGCGGCGAATTCACTGGCTTCGTACCGCTCGCCGTTCATGTACGAATCAAGAGTAGTTGGACCCTCAATCACCACTGCAATCTCGGAGTCGTGAGTTCCCAGCTGGGAGCGATCGTTCAAATTGGCGGAGCCGCAGATGACGAGGCGGTCGTCGGCAATAAGGAGCTTTGTGTGGATATATAGCTGCTCGCTCACGAAGGCGTTGAACTCGTCTTCAGGTGCGCCGTTCCATGGGATGTTGGAAATGTTGGGGCCGTTCTTCATATAGGCGGCACTCACTGTATCCTGAGTGTCATCTGGGACGGATTGGGCTTGGCGTTGATATCTATCGTAGTTGGAAGAATCCTCGTTGCGTCGACCGTAACGGTCTTCATCACCCCTGCCGTATCGGTCCTGATCATAGCGATCCTCATCACCACGGCTGTAGCGGTCCCGGTCATAGCGGTCTTCATCACCCCGGCCGTAGCGGTCATCTCGGCTGTAACGGTCTCGGTCATAACGCTCCTCATCGTCTCGGCTATAACGTTCTTCATTGACATAGTCATCGTGATATCTTCGCGCGTCCTCATACGAGACGCCGGAGCGAGATTCTGCCTGCCGCAGAGTGCGGGATGTGTTGATGCGATCATAGTTTCGAAGGTTGTAGAAGCCAATATACTCCCTAGGGTTCTCGATACCGGCGGCAACAAGCTTCTGAATAATACTGTGTCCGCCTCGGCTGATGGAGTTGTACTGGAATTCCATGATGGCTCGTGTTCCGAGGGCATCCTTGGACTTCAAGTCTCCGGCGAAGGCCGGGACGGCGGGCATCACTACCCACACCTTGAACGGCTGACCCTCCTCATATGCTCGGACGATACGGTCAACTATGGCCGCTCCAATCTTGTTGGACACGGGGCGCTGCTCGTCGCTCGTGGCCGTGATGAAAAACTTGATACACCGTCAGCACATATTTTACGCTTGGCAGTCCTTCCGAACGCCGAGAGTTTAACGTACCTGGTTCTCTATGTAGACAAAGTGCCTGGCATTCGTTATAGCACTAACATAAGCGTTTGCGATCGAGTGCTCTGTGGCGTGGCCAGACGACCACTTGGTGCAGCTAGAATGAAGTTTAGTGAGATTGAACTTTGTAGTTTTTCAGATTAATTCGCCATACCTTCGTGTAAGCTGAATGCGAGCACCTCCCCGGCTACTGCGTCGGTCGTAGCTGCGTTCGTCATCGTATTCTTCAGAACGATGGGAACGATGAGAATGATGAGATCGATGGCCTTCTGAAAAACCCAGATTTCCCATCTCATCAGCAAGAGAGTCGGTGAAGCGACTGAGCATGCCGCCGCCACCCCTTCGCTCTTCGTATTCTTGCCCTTCGGATCCCTCTTGTTCATACCCCCGCTGCGATGAACCATAGCTTTCGGGCATGCTAAGTCTTACATACTTTCCGGGATCTTTTTCGTTATACTTGGCGTCATACATGAAGTTCCTTGTTCATGTTAGCTGGCTGAGGCTTAATGAAGTTTGTGGACTGTCTCTCGTACCATCTATCAACAAAGTGAGAAACCAGATCAGACACAATGGGGCCGTTCATAGACAAGGCGACATCAGACCAGCCCATTCTTGAGCTCTTGGTTCGGTCCACTATGAATATTATTAGCGCCTTCAGACTCTGGGCCCTAGAAATGAAGGATAACCTCACGCTGATTCTGATCCCAGTTTCCAACATCAGCAAAGTCGAAAATTCGAGCGTTGTTGTAGTCCTGGCCAGGGAAGATGATGTTGTCGACATTTCCAGGGTGAGCATCTGCAATTGGATGGGCTGCACGTCCGTGTTAGCTGGACTCTTTGACCAGGTAATAGTATAAATACTCACAATTGGTATCCCATCGTCCGAAACCTAGTTGAAACAGTCAGTCACTAGATAATCTTGTAGCAAGGACCTGAATCGGAAGGAAGCCGTACATAGATCAAGACCACCCATGAAAACCAGATTACGGTCGACAACAAGAAGCTTTTCGTGATGAGCCCAGTAGAGAACAACATCGTCTGCTGCACCGTAAATTGCCTTTAGAGTGTCCTTGGACATGGTTGCCAAGTTAAAGTTTGTCAAATTCTTGAATGAGTTGCCAATTTCTGAAGCAATGTCGTATCCTGCGGGAGCGTGATCAGGATGACGGAATACGCTGATGTTGGGGTGTAGCTTCTCAAGGGCATGCTTTGTGTGCTGTACGTATCGTCAATGAGCCATCAAAGTACTTTTCAGATGGTGCTATGAAGGACATACCGCAGAGTCAAGAGTGAGAGCTGCCTCGACTTCTTTGTACACAATGACATGGACCTTGACTCCACGCTCGGCGGCAGCCTTAAGCATAGCGTCAAGGCGATACTGCTCGTTGCGGGAAGGAGGGCGACGTAGGTAGAGCTCAGGACTCAACCACCAATCGAGGATATATATGCTCTCCTGCGCCCCTGTGTAGAGAAGTGTTAATGATGATTGCACTCGAATGAGACATCTCTATAGAAGCAGGAAGAAGCTTACTTTGAAGGGCCTCGGACACGGCCCAAAAGTAGGAGCAGCCATCGACGAACCACTTGATGTTGCCGGATGAAGGAGCCGCAAAGGACTGGAACCTGTTGGCAGAGTGTTCCTCAGGGTGAAGCTCATCGCACTGATAGCCCGAATGCGAATGAGAGTGCCGTTCCTCCTCTCCGCCCCCGAAGAAGGCTTCGACCTTGCCGAAGAGACCCATGATGCGGCTTTATAGACAGCCAGCCGTACAGCGTGTTGCAGGCACTACTAGAAAAGAAAGGATGAGTAGAGGATGCAAAAGGAGCTACAGGGCAGACCGAAATCACGAATGGCAGCTGAGAGAGTTGAGAGTTGAGAGTTTATGCTTGACAAAGGGGTCGATGAGGGGTGGCTCGGAGCTGTCAGAAATGCCATGTCGCGTGTTTGCCGGCGGACTGCATGACCACGGCATCGTATCACAGCCGCCGACAGCCATAGCTTAGCCCCGTTCTTTGTGGCCTCAGTGGATCGAAGCCATTATGCACGCAAGCACAGCCACTGGCCGTCAGTTTGTGCTTTGTCCGAATGGAGACGGGACACCAGTTGATCAGTTCTGCTGCCAGCACAGTGAAGAGCGTCTATTGGTGAGCTGATTGGCCGGCAGCTTGGAGGGAGGGGGAGCATCCAAGGCATCTCGATAGAGCTATAAATTTCGAGTTGGAGGGGTCCTTGTCCTTGTCCTTTCAAGATGCTGGGCAAGCTGGGATTGTGGATGTGAGTGTGAATGAAATCCCCCCACTAACAGTTGAAGCTGAGCTGGAGCTCCGAGTCAGATATGCGGGGTCCGGACCATGGAGCGAATCCCTGGCCGATTGTCGTCACTGGCTTCTATGCTTCAACAACAGCAGCCGGGGTCATCCTGGAGCGACATTAATCATAGCGACCAGTATGAATATGAGCACGGATATGACGGACCTTTTGCTGCGTAACACTCTTTCAAACGGAGGAGTAAGTAATACAGAGTGGCCTAGCAGCTCCGAACGCTGGCGGCACAAGGGACAAACTGTCCAACCCAAAGAATCCTTGCCATACCGTTGCTTGGCTTTTGTGATGCAGCAAAGCCTATTGGATTCCAATTTGCCTGAAACAGCATTGACATCGACGTCGATTGCTTCGTAGTTGTGATTTGATTCATTGCATTTTCAAATGTAGAAAGGAAATGTAGCTGCAGAAACTAAAGTTGGGCCATCTACTATCTACTATCTTATCTCTGGGTGCTTTCCTCTACCTTCCTTTACTATCGCTACCTTAGGCCAGGTACTTTCTTCTACTATCTCTACATCCAACTACCAGGTACCTAGTACCCAGTAGGTAATCGGCTGAATAGTCGTCATCACATGAGCAATCTTTGGCCAATTCATCACTTGTGACGGCTATCTACATACTTCACCGCCTACATAAATCCATGATGCCGGCACAAGTGAATAAAGGCCAGAGATTCTAGTTCCCCGGAGCAACAAAGAACAACTCTGCTGCAGAAAGCTCTATTCCTCTATCTTAGGTGCCCAGACAAGGCCAAACATAGTCGTCCAGTATCGTCCTCGATCTTTTGATCATATGAAAACGCCTGCGAAATGCAGTGGCCAGAGATTACAGTGTTGACCACATGACAACCCACACAGCAGGGATTGCAACTCACATCAAGGCAAGCTCGATATATTGCAACGAACCTGGTCACAACGTGGGGATTCAAGCCCTACGTAATAGGACGAGGTGCCTAAAAGGTAAACGGCGTACAATAGAGTGAGCGCGGAGGCACCCCTAAACTTGGTTGACAATGTGGTAAGTCGTTGTCTTCTGATTCTCTGGAACCTTCTGTCTCTTGACGGGTATCTGTACTGATAATGCAGATACCCGGCCGGCTTAAGTGAATGAATCATAGAAGAGATCATCCGGCTTGAGTGAATTGATAGAGCCAGAACTATATAGCCACAGCTCGGAAGCCAGATGGCTTCAAAACAATCTTGCACGTTTCTCCTACTTCAAGTTAAGTACTCATAGAATGCCTTCTCAAGCCTGACTTATACTGACAGGCTAACAGCTGGAAGTATACAATATTGTACCTAAAGGGGTCTTGTGCCTAGCCTCGCCGCTTAACAATGCCACAACCAAGGGGTCAATCTCCCAGTCAGCCGATCGAGTGTGAATGACTTGTCTGGCTCATCAGCCAGAATGAGTTGGTTACCGAAAATATGGTCATTCACGAGAGCATCGGCGGCAAGTAACAGCAATAACCCTCATTCGCCGTCGACGAATTCGAGTCCATCGAAGCAATATCCGAGGCCACGACAGATCCGTCTTAGATCGTGGTCGCAGGCACAATTCTGGCACAAGCTGTCCAATTTCTCATGTTTGTCCCAACAGAGTGGCACAAAGACATTGACTACTCAAAATCCAACAGAAACAATACACAAGAGGGTATCCGACACCATATCTGGCGGCAGCAAAGGGTGCTGCGAGTGCAGACAGATTGTGTCACAGAAGAAGTTGACAACATGGCCACGTAATTATCCTTCGTCCAGCAAACGAGACTAATCAGCCCCATATGACGCGTCAATTTCATCGTCAATTTCGCTGTTCGTCAAGAAACTATTCGCCAGTGGCTTCTCTTCTTACCAGATAGTCACCCAGGATATTGAGATATCCTCATTGACCAAGATCGTCTCAGCCAACTGCCTGTAAACGGCAGTATCTCTGAGCCCAGAAGACGCCGCCAGAATCTTGAGACAAAACGACACCACGGGGGTGCCAACCCTGACGATGGAGATGCAAGACGAGACGGATGAGAACCAAAGCGCAAAAGCAAGGAAGAGGGCAATCAGAGGGCAAGAAAACTCAAGATCGTCAGCACAACAAACACACCCACCAAAACGCTACCAGCAAGTTTCTGAACCGCAACTCCACTGCCAACTATTACGGGAACCGGAGGGAGCCAGACAAAACGCATGCAAAACAAAGTGGAGGAGCTGGAACTAGACCTTCAACTTGAAGAGCAGTTGCGCCAAAGCCAAGAACAAAAATTGAATAAAAACGACTCAAAATCGAGGAACAACAACGTCAGATTGCATTCTTCAACTACCGTCAACCAGGGGTTAATATCGAGGATACAGTTACTAATACAAGACCTCCCCAAGATGACGATTAAGATGGTACTGCGGTGCCTAATCTTATCGCTGCTCAAACTGAACTTGATGAACTTCGTGATCTCCTGGAGAACAAAGAAGGTCTTCCTACTGGAAATGATGGAGGAGCCCAGTGCTCGCAGCCCCGCCCCTGACTTAGTGAATCCCTCCTTAGAGCCTGTTAGACCAGCTGAGCGTCCCCTCAAAGGCCACCTACTTGCGACAAAATATGGGCCAGCCTGGGACTCCTGTACGATCGGGGAGTTATTATCCCTGACGGTATGAGCCTTACCTTGGATCAGAGGGGAATGCCCATCCTTGTTGGGGGGCTTGCAATGACGGAGGAACGATTGAGACAGACCCCTCGCACTATCATCCACGGAAGAGGAGGAGAGGACCAGCTACGGATCCTCGTTGCGAAGGCTTCTAACAGTTGCTCCACCAAGAGTCTCCCGAGTCCAGCCCTCAGAGATATATTCGCATGCCGAACATTCCGTCAACGCCTATCAGCGAATTCAATCGCTCACAGCTATTGCTCTCTCTTATATTTCCCACTCTTTATCCTAGGAGCGAAGCAGATTTTGTGTATCTACGTCTCTGACTAATTACCTACGGACATGGCAACAACTGTCAAAGCGTTGCTGAGAAACACAGCCTGAGAGATTGCATCGAAGTATCATTCTGCCGTATCTGGCGCTATACCGACGAACGGCTACCAGGATCAAGATCCATACGAACCGAGTGCTTCGCCAGAGTTAGTTTAACACTTTCTAACTGAGAATCTTGACGAAGAAAAGGGACTTGGCGAAGTGATAAGGCGAGCTTATACGCTCAAATCAGTTTTTAATAGACAGTCGCCACCCGAAGAGTTTGATATCGATTTAAGCTGCCGCCGTTTTAATATTAAGAATGGCACTCGCTGAATTCGTACCCCAATGGTACGTTTTGGCTCGTTGGCTCCATCTATCCCTGATCTCAACTGATTTATCGCCAGAAGGCACGCAGTTTCGTTGCATCTCGTGCGGTTCACCTCACCCGCCTCCTCCAATTGTGTGTAGACACCGCGCGAAACGCTCCCAAGCAGCTGACTCAGATGATAACATTGAGCTGCTCAAGCCACACCAAGTTGAAGATATGTCAAACCCGTGGCATCTTGCAAGATATCGACTCCCGTTGAGCAGACTCAAACTACAGTTTACGCTACCCAACACCAGCTGATACTACCTATCTGCTACTATCTGTTAGTACTACTACTATCCGCTATTATCCGCCGGTCTTCCTTCTATCTCCTACTATTGATACTATCACTCCCTATTATCTGTACCTATCTCTGGGGTTACCTGGATAAGTACATCCACCTCCTCATCAACTTGGTCTTGTTGCCAAACCTCCGACATATTATGTCTAAAACTTTCACATACGCGAAGGAAGACGCAAATATCACCACGAGATATGCGAAAGGATATCTACAACGAGTGTACGAACGCGATGTTACGACGAAATACGGGTATGAAGGAAGGATTCGCCCTCCTCTCCCCATCAATGTTGTTTTGGCCGACTGCGCAGACTGCCAAGTCTGTGGCATTGAAATCTATGGCGACAAGGACATTGGCCTGCAGACTGGAACATACAAATTCTGGTCTCCGGAGATGGCGAACCCTCAGATGAAATTTGCTATTTCCGCAACAACCAACGCCATAGCGAGTAACCGTATACACAAGAATGAGGTACAAGATAGTATGATGTTGGTACATTTCTGCTTCCTCCGGAAACTATTCGGACAACACGCGTGCTCGAAACAATCATGGCTCAAAAATGTCGTGAGACTACACCCGTGGATGAAGGACGACGCACCGGGGGACGGTATCCCAGCAGATATGGCGGGCGATCCTCCAAGTAATGACTAGAACTGGGTACCGATATCACCGCGAATAGAAAAGGCAGATGGACAATACAAGCCGCACAAGCATCTGTCGGATAGCAAGGGACCCGGAGATTCTCGCACCATGGATACCACTGGACTTTGTAGCAGTGGTGGGAGCTCGGACGGTACTTGCGGAGACCCTGATTATACCAACGTTCTCTGACCTCAATGTGGTACAGATGACTATTCGGCAACGCTATCTGCTACTGTTTCTGCTTTCTTCTAATATCTGCTGCTATAAACCATGCGACAATTGGAGGCACCTTGTGTGGGTTATCGGAACCCCAGAAGACGAGCGTTTGGCGGCGATGATCACTAGGGCTCGCGTACTGACGATAATTGTTGGTAAATCTGACATGATCAAGGGAAAATATGGTCGCACTCTCAACAACCTGTACGAGGACCTCAAGAGCCGTTGGATAATACTCACCGAGCTGCGTTCTCATCTATCAAGTTTGGTAAGCTGCCCCAGTCGGTCAAGAGAATGAAGGCAGAACGACAACAGGCAAAGGAGACCGCCACGACAAACGCACATAAAGCGTTGATATCGAATCTGCAAGACATTCTTTCTCCATTGCGACTTATTTGGCCTAAATTTCGTCTTAAAGATGCCATTTCTGTCGTCTACCAAAGTCGACTATATGGAGGGACAGGGATGACTACGATCCTCTGGAGGAATGGATAATCTTTGCTGATGGTCATAAAGACCGAGGAATTCTTTCTAAGAGTTTTCTCCAAGGGCAAAAAAGTCTCTCCAGATTTATAGAGGCTCAAAAAGATTTACATGGAGACGGACGTCAAATCGTGGTAACTGAGCCCCTTTCTTGTGGAATCAGTTAGCAAAACAACAGCCCTGCGGCTGGTGTCGAACTTGAGTTCTTCTGTTAAAGATTATCATGGGCAGCAGATCAGCGGCTGAAAAACAGACGCTGCCATCAGACAGTACAAGCCGCGATCTCAGCGTCGTCTAAGTAAAACAATGCTCATGATCACTGATATTATACTTTCCCCAAGGCTGGAGGACCATTCTGCCATTAGTGCAGCATTATTTGCGGTCATCACGGCGGCTCCCGTAAACGTGTTGAAGTCGAGGCTTGCTCAACTAGAAGAGTGCAAGCGTCTCAATGACCAGGCTGGAGTTAATAATATGCTTGCTCAATGGAAAAGTATAGCGTTGGACGGCATTCGAAACATAATCGTGACGCGGCAAGCAACTCGTTTCTGGCAGTGGCCGACACGATTAAGAAGCTTGTTGCATCGCAGCAAGGCCTCACCCCATCTGAGCGTGAACTTAAAGGAATAATAAATTCCAGCGCCTACAAGGAAGGAATCTCCGTTGTCTATGACTGTCGCAACATCCAGATTCTTTACACTGCTGTGGACAACATCTTTGGCAAAAACAAGGACAAGATGTCAAAGGCACTGGCGAATTATCGAGCTTCACAGACAATGACTGAATAGCAGCGGCAACGACTGCTCCGACGGGCCGGTAAAGACGATCTTCTTACAGTAGGCGTCGAACATTTGCAGATTTTACAGTAGTTGTTCTCATTGCCCAATCCGCTTTTAATACATTCGAGAAACGCCTGCGAGACGATCCCTCCATTAAGATGAAGAAAGTTCATTTCGCCTTAAGAAATACAAAGGATTTTAATAAACCATATTTCTTAATTATTTATGACAAAGACGAAATTGCGCAAATTGTTTTTTATTCCAACCATACGAGCAGATTTCTCATGGGCTCATACCTAGAAGAGGCTATATATTCCGACCTCGTGTGGAATTCAGCAGCAAATCTTGCTTTAGTTAGGGTTGAATCAGAGGCCCTTTTTTCGAGATTTGTAGTCTAAACTCGACTGGATTTAGCAAATTGGGCTAACCTTACTGCCAAAGAAAAGTCATGAGATTTTGAGTTCACATTTGACTGGCATAATTCCTAAGATCTTATATCACTATTTTCTCTACTAGTTGCTACTATCTGCTATTGTTCTTAGTAGCTGCCACTATGCTGCCTTTTTATCGGTACTACCAAGTTAGACATCTTCCACTAAGTACTTCTTCTGTTTTCTTTTACCTTTGTTTGTGCAGCGGTACGTCGACTGTGGATCTGGTGGTCTCAATCAGAACCACGGGGAAGTTTTATGGAAGGGCTCTAGACAATACTCCTGTATTTCGTGATTTAGGTGGTCATATTTGGGTTTTACGATGCAGTCGCTTTCTTGTCCCGAAACTCGGCTAAAGACCAAATGCCCTCCCTCTTTTGATCTTGGAAGCTTTGTTGTGGGTGGTGATATGGATTTGTCCTTGTGGTGGAAAGCGGAGTTTAAAAGTTATTGGATGGCCAAAGTTGGGTTCATCACCACTGAAGGTTCAATCGTTCCACTCCGTAGAGGTACATGTACTAATAACCTTAGTCTTCTTACCGAGTACCTGCTGGAAACACCGATATATCAGAAAGAAATAGCGATGGTAAAATAGAATAACACCTCATGTTTCAATCCTTTACATCCGGCCATCAATTACCTTTTTGGTGGAGGGCAATACCGGGCTCTTACCAGCTGTCGTCACAAACGGCAAGGGGGTTGCGTTCTAGCGCTTTACGCTTTACAGCAGCCTCCCAGGGCGCCCTGCAAGCCGCACCGTTCGTGTTCCTTAGGCCGCAGTCAATTGAACCTTAGCTCTCAACTGACGTACCGTCTCATGCAAGGTACTGAAATTTCGTCGAGGGCGCCAAATGTTCAATTATTGCCTCCATCAAAGCCGATAACGGGCACCGCGTCAAATCGCTCATAGACCAATTCGATTTCAAGGCATACCTATACGGAGTGCCATCTATAGCGAGCGAGTCGATACATCGCCCAGCCCATCGATTTGTCTTTTTAGCTGCTGCAAGCCTGTCAATTCCGGCGCGTTTACACAGGGCGAAACAACAACGGTGACATCAGACGCTGGGTGAGTGAAGTCTCTCGAGGCCTCCGTTGAGATGAGCTGCTGCGGCTCACAACGTTGTTCCCATCTCGTCACATCTCAATTTCTTGGAGATTGTCTTTTGTTTTGTGTTCAGGAGAAGCAAAGATTTAGCTTTTCCACTGCATGAATTTTAACGCTGACAATATAGCCTGTATAGTTTTTGCATTTTCAACGCCCATAATTTACAGGGCGTCGATTCTCTGTCAGCCTGAGCGGAAACAGAAACACAGACATCTGGTATTTGTATCACACTATCTGCCTGCACATCCCCCTTGCAGAGACCACAAACGTCGTTGTTGTTTGAGTTCCTCTTTTTCATTCTTTTGATCATCAACTTCTCTCCTTCATACCTATTTTTCAACAAGATGCCTGCTCCCGGTGTCGTCGTTCCCTTCGATATCTCGTTGCACTCGCATCTCACTCCTTACCTGGCTGCGATTCACGCATCCTGCATCACTCACGACCACACAATAGCTACATTTCTTCTACCACTATCACATGAAAAGCTGTTATCCTGGTGGAAAGAACGTATTGCAGAGACAAACGATGGGAGACGGTTGATGCTGCTCCTGGTGAGCGAGCTGGATCCCAGCGGCCGGATCAAAGGGCCGGAGCTCATAGGCGTCGTCATGCTATGGATGCCATACTCGGAGACTGGGTCATTTCGAGGCTATGTAGAGAAGCTGCTCATCCACAAGCATCACCGCGGGAAGGGAGGCGCGAGGGCACTGATGAGTGCCTTGGAAGCAGAGGCCCTGAATCGAGGCCGGACATTGCTGGTAAGTTGCATCGATTAGTTTTGAGCCTGCTGATGTCGAAGGAGCCAGCTTTGTGCTAACACGCTTCCTCTCGCAGTTATTGGATACGGAGAGCGGCAACCAGGCAGAAGCAGTCTTTAGCAGGCTTGGATATACCGAGCTGGGCAAGGTTCCGGGATACGGCATGAGTCCTGCGGGAGGGTTGAAGGACGGCACGTTTTTCTACAAGACTCTTGAACTGTGACCCGAAAATGTTTAGCGGACTAAGGCGTGCTGCTACTGAGTAATGGTAATACAGATTCACTGCTTGGAGGCTGGACTTGCGGTGATACCCGCAGCGCAGTTGGAGGAGCAAAGGCAAACCAGCAAATGGCGAGTGTCCAAGGTCGCATCCTGATGCCACGTGCGTGCTGCCATGGGCATCTATGCGACTGCATACAGGCTAATGCGAGATGATTGCGTAGCTGGTGAGATATTGACTTGGCAGCGGCTGAGATTTTTGCCCTCTTTGGGGGGCCTCGGTGAGAGAAACAAGAAAGAAGAGGATATTATGAGAAAATAGAATTTGAGTACGGAGTAGCATGGGGGATTTCTTTTTAAGCTTGAAATATTATTCTTGACGCCATTTGTATGCTTAAAAAGGAAAATTGTATGGATAGGTAGTAATAGGCTCACAGGCAAAAACATCCTCTTCCTCACCGTGAATTCCGTGATAACTAAAGCTCACGAAGTACGCTTCAACTTCTATTAACAATTCCAAGTAAGATATCCTTCATTCTCCGCCGAAAACCACAAATCCTCGCAACGAAGCGGAGAAAAACAAGCTTACTTTTCGGCACAACAAACACGCTTCTTTCTACGGCGACGAGCTATCAAAAGTTCCGAAAACGCCCACCTTCGGAGGACGCCGCCGTTCAGTTGATCCCTGTCCACGCAAAAAGGCACTTGCACCGAAACAATGAATCAAATCGCAAATCCAACGTCGTATTATCACTTAGATAGTGCTTCTCAGCAGATTTACAAACAATTGACTGCCCTCCAACCCCTCCAAAGAAACCAACCAAAAGCGCCAATCCCAATCTGGCGCCGAAGAACGAAGCTGAAGCTCATGATATCGCTCCCCCGGCCGCCCTTTGCTAGACTGGGGTGGTCCCTCGGACCTTTGCTCGATATGGCATGTCCAAAGGGCTATTTTGACAATCTTTCTTTTTCTCTCTCCCTCTTTCTGTCTTGCTTGACAAGGGCCCGTGCAGGTCCGTCAAATGGCGGACTGTCGGTATAGCATGCCGCTTTCTGCAAGTCCCAGGTCCCGTCCAAAGTGCTTCGTTGTACTCCGTAGTGGAGGATCGTTTGTATGTACATGTAGCCAAGACAGACCGGGATGAGAAATAGTTTGACGTCTATAAAGCCATGGATGCGACTGAGATGTGGACGATCTTTTCTTTTTTCTTTTTCCCTTTTCCTTTCCTTAGCTTGCTTGCTCGTCTGTCTGTCAATATTGTAGTTTCCAGGAATCAATCAGTATTTAGTCAATCCCGACATCTGAAGCCATGTATCGCAACACTTTGGCTGTGCTTGCGAGCGCCCAGCTTGCCACTGCTGGGCTGTACCCCAACATGACGCCCGACAACCACACCTGCATCTTGAGTATGTTGTTTCTATGATTTAGTACCAATTGAATGGTATACTAACTCTTGTGATAGCTGATCCTATCTTGTCCTGCTCCGAGAATGCTGTCGCCGACAAGGTGGATTCTTGCTGTACCGAGACTTTTGGAGGGCTGGTGGTATGTCTAACAGCTATCTTACACAATTGTGCAACGATAAAGGATTTTTCGAGTTCAATTACTGACGGGACTCAATCAATTTCCCCAGCTCCAAACTCAGTTCTGGGACACCAACACCGGTCTCGAAGCCCAGGGACAGCTCCTTCCTCCTTACACCTGGACCATCCACGGTCTCTGGCCTGGTGTGTATAAACTGTGCTGTTTCTCTTCATGCCATTCTGAGTCTGACCATGTCAATTAGATTTTTGCAACGGCAGCTATACTCAGTACTGCGACCTCAGGTATGTTCATGCTGATATCGATTGCATTCTGCCAAACAACATCTGATCGTGGTGGTATAGCCGTCAATATGATCCCAGCCCTGCTCCCAACACCACCAATGGCAAACCTGACGGCACCCCAGTCCCGAAATATACTGGAGAATCCATCGAAGCCTGGTTCGAGCCGTACGGAAAGATGGATCTCCTCGCCTACATGAAGAAATACTGGATCAACCAGTACGCCCCCAACTGGGAGCTCTGGGCCCACGAGTTCTCCAAGCACGCCACCTGCTTCTCGACCTTTGACAAGGAGTGCTACGGACCAAAGGCCAACGAGCACGACGACCTTTTCCAGTTCTTCGAGACCGTCATCGCCTACTACAAGGTCCTCCCCACCTGGGGCTGGCTGTCCGCCGCCAACATCCGCCCTTCCAACACCACCTCCTACTCCCTCTCCGACGTCCAGGATGCTCTGACCCTTGGATACGGCGCCGTCCCCTTCATCGGCTGCGGTGGCCCCAAGTACAACCAGACCGAGGCCGGCAAGGGATCTCTCGACAACGGCGGCACTCAGCTCAACGAGGTCTGGTACTACTACCACGTCTATGGCTCTCCTCAGCGCAACCAGGGCCTGCGAGTCCCTGCTGACATTGCCGGCGGCTCTGTGTCGTCTTGCGCAAAGACTCCTGGTGCCATCTGGTACTATGAGCGTGCCGCTGGTAGCGAGACTGCTTAAATCAATGAATGAATGGATATGAAAACGTAATGTGTCAAACGTGGAATGAATACAACCCTGTCCATAGATCATACATAACGCCCGCTCCGCAATGGAGCATTGTGAAATAATTCTAATTTGCCAATGAAATCCTCTTCGCCTTTTCCCTCATCCACTTTCCATCAAACATCACGAGCAGCTGTGTAAATAAGCAGCAGAGGCTCTAATTGTGCTCGGATGCCAGTGGCCCATGCAACTATTTTCGTACAAGTACATTTTCCCTTCCCCTTCACTCGTCCGCCAACTCCTCCACTTTGGGTGCTTCGTAAACCTTTGGCTCTTGAGGCGCCACATCCACTTGTGTATCCGTGCCCGTGGTCGTGGCAGTAGTCGGTGCCACCTGTCCAGTAGCCGCAGCCATGACGGAGTTTGCCGCAACAGCCTTGGACTTCTTCTTCTTCTTCGGTTTCTCGGTCTAAAAGGCTTGTTAGCGCTTTGTATAGAGATGATATAAGCGAAGGGGGTACTAAAAAAATAAATAAATCTTACCTCATGCCAAGCCCAAACTGGTCGGAAACTGTCCATGAAAGAGACGTCTTCCCAGAGGTTGGGGTAGAGCCAAAGTCCAGGAGGCACGGCAAAGTACGTAATGCAGAACAGAATAACACGGAATATGGCCATGGCGAAGAAGAGACCAAGAAGACCCAGCATGCCCCAACTCAAGTAGTACACTCCTTGTCGAAGGACCAACGGCCACAGAGGGTACAGGACAACGGCGAAGATGATGACAAGGGCAAGGGCGGCATACAGCTGACGCTTGACCTGGCTTCCCTCCCAGAGCCACACGTAGTACATGTCGTCTCTGGCCTCTTGCTGCTGCTCTATCCTGACATTCCACTGGCCCTTGACACGCTTGGGCTTCTTGCCGTTGGGGCCGGGTTGGGGCTCGAGCTTAGTGACTCTAAGCGCAAGCATGCTGAGGGGCAGCAGCTTAAAGGTGTTCTCCAGAGAGGCTCGGTCGGTAATTTCTGGCAGCAGAGGGTTCTTCTTTCGAGCCTTTTCATATGCCGGAGACTGCAGCGCTCGCAGAGCACGCTTGACTGTTGATTCGGTAAGCATCTGTCAATGGATTGAGGTTTGGCAGAGTCCAATGCGGCACTCACCCTTGAACATGTCTTTGCGCTCGCCATTCAGAATCGAGGTACGTGGCTTCAAGTCCTGGCTGCGCAGAAACTTGGCGACGGCAAGTCCCTTGGGGTTTGGCGGACCCGGAGTAATGGGCTGTGGCTGGCCCTGCTGCTGATGAGGATGCGGGTGAGGGTGCGGGTGAGGATGGTTGTGGCCTTCGTGTCCTCCTCCCTGCTGCTGTTGCTGCTGCGCTGCGGCCTGTTGCATCTGCATCTGGCGCATTCGCGCAAACTGCTGCTGCTTGATGTGCTCGATAAATTCGGGCACAGTCATGCCAGCCTTTGCGGCATCTTCAGCAATCTTGCGCTGGATCTGCTGGATCTGCTCGGGCGTGGGCTGCTGGCCCATAAAGCCAGGTCCTGGCATAGGCATGCCCATCGGCATTGCGCCTGGAGGCGGTTGCGGCGGCGGCGCGGCCATGGCGATGTAATGGGCTGGCGAGGATGAGAATTAATGCTTGGCAAGTCTGGGTCGAAGCTCAAAGGCGCAAAAAGTGTCAAGGAAAAGGAACAAGCTTGAGAGAAGCACGACTGTGAATGTGTCGGCCTTGGAAGCGTATTATAAAGCGAATGAGAGAAACTTGCTGTGGGCGACTGCCATCTTGAGGTCACTGCACTCAAATGGACAGATAGCAATGTGTTCACTTTTACCTGACTGGTGGGCCGGATCGTTTATTCCCCGATTTCCGCGCTATCCTCTAGTTTGGAAGCTGGCAACGCTGATTAGCGGCTCCGTATTCTTAGCACTGTAACCCGCACGGTACGTTAAGCTCTCACGCATCCCACCTGCGCGACAGCCTTATTGGCACCTCTTTGCATCGTGTATCAGCCTCGCAGTTATTAGTTGCTACAGTATTTGCGGTCGAAGCATTGCAAAATGGGGGACCGACTCACGCAGCTGCAAGATGCAGTTGATCAGGTATGTTGTCCTATATAACATCGCCCCGACTTTCCATTGAAGAGGAGCTTCGTTTGCTAATGGATATCCATCTCCAGTTCGCTCAGCAGCTCGTTGCTTCTCTGCATTTCGTCCATATGAGGCACGACCTCGAGCCATTGGGCCCGAAGGACAAGATCCGCGAGCCTAAGGAGCAGGTACCAAAAGAAGGTACGAATAACTGCGGATAGCTGCCTAGTGGTTGGCGGTTGGCTCATGTGAGCATGCGCTGATGGTTTCTATAGTGGACGCACTCCCTCCCCAAGATTTCCGAGCCGGCCTAGTCGAGCTGGCGCGAGACCTGATCGTAAAAGAACAACAAATCGAGGTGCTCATCTCCACGTTACCCGGTCTCGACAACAGTGAGCAAGATCAGGAACGACATATTAAAGACCTCGAGGAAGATTTGAAAACGGCCGAGGCACAGCGGGTGGAAGCTCTGAAAGAGCGGGATCACATTTTGAAACAGCTGGATTCCACTATCCGTATCATACGGCGGCCATGAACCACGAATGTTTCTTCTAATCGATATGCTTGCTTTTACTTGGTAGCGAGGCGTTAAGGATACCTAGGTATTGGGTTATGGCTGGTTGATGGCTGGGATCACAGTAGTCAAACCTTGGGAGGTGGTTGTGTAAGATTGCGGAAAAAATAATACTCGATCATGATTTATGTCCAAGTTGTAACCGGCCATCCCCTCATAAATTTCATCCTCGAAATCAGCCGTGATTTCTCAGCACATTTTAAAATTGATTTCGAGGAGATATTTGGGAGGCTGTTGCCAGTTCCAGATGAGACATGAAATAAAGATATTCGCACGGTATCTAATATCTTGAATTCATCTATGTAAGCTGTAACGACATCTCCTCTTCTAGTAATTTGTGACTCTCGGGGCCGCTTCTATCTATACCACCCAAAGTATAACACTCTAAACAAACGGCTTTGCACTCTTTAGGAGCTCTTGAAAAATTGGGGATAGACTTGTCGCAGTTCTCGCAAGTGGCGGATCTGATACTGTGATGCTTGGACTTCTGGTTGTGGGACATCTTCTTCCACCAAGTGCGCTGCCGTCCAGCCCAACTTCTTTGCAGCAGCACAATTTGCAAAACTATCATCTGTATTCGGATGTTAGAGATTCTGGATTCTTCATTCATAGAGATTGGCTACAGCCGTGGAGCGGGAAGGACAGCCGTACCAACAAAATAACAGTCTTCCATTCTTTCCACGCCAGCGTGTTTCATGGCCTTCCGGTACATGTCTGGGTGAGGCTTGCAGACCAGGGGCATCTCGGCGTAGTCGCAGAATGTAAGACCCTCAAAGAGGTCGTCAATGCCGAGCAACTTGACGACTCTCTTGCCGTGGGTGACATACGCATTCGTGAGAAGCCATACCTTCACCTTGCTTCTATCGATATCCTCGAGCAGCTGACGCAACTCTGGATTGGGCTTGATGATTCCCTCCAGGGGCAGAGCGTCGTCGACCTTGGTGTTGTACTCCAGAGGGTCAATCTGGTGATGACGGACCAGTCCTTCGATGGCCAGACCATAGTTTTTGTAGTACTCCTGGTGTAGTTTGACAGCATCGTCCCAGGGGAGGTTGAGATGCTCTTCAAAGTACTTGTCAATTAACTCCGCCATGAGATCCTGTACTTTGCTGCCTGCCACCTAGTTAGACCACGGTTGAGTCATGAGTCATATTGGTCCTTACTCCTTGGGTAGAGACAGTTGTCAATGTCGCTTGAACACGGTTAGAATTACTGCTCAATTTATCTGTGATGACAATTCACTGACAAGAATAGGACCGGCTTCCCGGGGTTGGTGCCATTGGGAACAGTCATCTTAGTGAGAAAAGAGGAGGCCGGAGATCGGTGAAATGCTCGCGTGGCGGTACCAGGAAGTGCTTGCGAAAGAAAGCCAATGTTCTTGTTGCTAAATGAGGGGCGGGGTTTAATGGTTGACTGAACTGAAAGGGAGATGGGAAGCCTGTATAAACGCATCCGGTTCAGAGTGTGATGAAGAGAAATAGATCGGATCTGTCCTAAAATAAATCGAGGCTTGATGACTCTTCACCGGTACTAATGCCCGGCTAGCATGCTGCTAAATTCAGCGGCCGGCCATCTTGCGCCAAGGCAGTGGCTACATTAGGCTTGAGGCTGCTGAATAATTGCTGCTTAAAGACAGCAAACGTTCCCGAATTCTTACTGTGATGAAATATCTAGTATCAATCTGTATAGTGTAAAATTTTGGCTTGTCTTTTGGAGCAGCATTTGACACACCCTGGTTCAGCGTACTGCTAGGTACCTTTTTATTCATTCATCTCTTCCAGCTGTTAATGTACGGGGGACATTCATAGTCGGGACGCAAAATTCCCTAATACACAACCTCAAATATGCACAGAGTACTGAGAAACTGAGAATGAAATGTATTATATTGCTGATATTCCGAGTCTCAATTGTAAAATGCCAATTGAAGAAACTCAACAATATACCTAGTGACATATAATGAATGATATTACCTGCTTCTAAACGCGGTAATGCCTTTGGAAGAGAGATGGAAGCCCTTCAATGACACTAAAGTGCTTCAAGGCGGTAGCGGGGAGCTCCAAAGGCTAGCAGGTACCCTTGTACCTGGACTGCCCCACTCTAGTAGAATTCTGCCCAAACGAACCCTGTCACCACCTCCAAATTATTTGGCCAAACCAGCCCCAAATATCCTCCCTATTCCAACTTCCATTCCATCGCCGTCACTCCAGGCATCAGCACATCTCGATCACCCACTATGATCGGAGCATCAAAGAGACGCACGGCTGATTGTGTATTCTGAAGAGCGCCCTTGTAGCTTCTGCCAGGAGCCGCCCTTGAACGCTCAGCGCAACGTCTTCGCGTTTCCCACTGCGCTTTGTTGACGCGGCAATCCAAACTTTTGCTAACTTTAGGGAGCAACTGTTTGCTATGGGCCCGGGAGACAGCGGCTTGGCCGCCCCTACCCGCGCAAACGCATCTGCATCGGCCAAGTTGACAGAGAAAGAAGCGAAAGAGATTGCAGAATACGAGAAGATTGTGCGATTTCGCGATGCCATTCTCGCGGGAACCCACCCAACCATCAAGCTCCCTCCCGGCCTCAAGGCCTCGTCCCACTCCATCATCAACTATGCGAGAACGCCATCAGAGCCTGGTGAAGTAGACACAAGGCCTGGTTCTCTACAGCAATCCGCTGGGAAAATTCAGAGTCAGAACCCCAGCTTGCTACGGCCTGTATCTGGTGCTACCGCCCCCGCTACTGATTCTCAGCGCCCAAAGCCATTTGCAACTAGGACGACAGAGATCAATCCCATTCTCCTTGAAAAATCTGACGAACTCGTTAGGGCTGAAATTCAGCTGCAGAGGCAAAGAATAGAGCGGTCTCTGAGAGACGACATCGAACAGCGTCGAGTCTCAAAGCAAGTGCAAGCAGAACCCGTCAATGAGTTTGACCTATCCGATGTGCTCGCAAAGGCCTTGACTCTTGTTCAAGCCACTACTATACCCTTTGCCGCCAATGGAGGCTTGATTGCTAATCATGAAGCTGCAAGTGATTCTTTTGACGATAATACCTTTTACTCCTCAAAGCATGACACGCCCGAGTCCAATCTGACTTCGCGCGTGCGCCGATCAACTGATGATGCCATGTTGATAGATGGTCCCAGGCCATCTCAGCCAAGCCTTCACGAACCCACAGACTTCGGTAATGCCACGGCAGCTTCTACGAATAGTTACCATGCCGCCGCCCCTCCCTCTCAGCCTCCATCCCAAGTCCATGCTCCGATGGCGAATGTTGTCGCGAGTAGACCCGAGAAGGTGCGGGTTCCCGGGCTTCATATACTCGCCAACAATGGAAATCCTCCAGTTACCCAAGGCCCTGCTCCTACAGAACCAGATCGGGTATTGCAAACGCGTTCTCGAGGATCTGAAAACGACGAGTCCCAGTATAATCCACACCAGCCTCTGCTGCCACGCCCCCCCGTTGTTCGGAATCATGACTTGATACCCGTTGCTCCCCAACCAGCAAAGATAACACCTTTGACTGTAGTCAACGTGCAAACCCCCATCATCGATTCAGGCTTGGCTGAATCTCGTGGTACGTCGGTACAGGAGGCGGGACTCCGAAACGCGCCCTTGCCTGCAGGTGCTAGCTCCGACAGCTCTTCGCAGGGCGCAAGGGATGCAGAGAGGAGAAGAGGAAAGAAGAAGAGAAAGGCCGATCGGCAAGCGCCAGAGGCCGAGGCCGGGCCACGTATCAAAGTTGAGCCTCGTTCACAGTCACCACCCTTGACAGCCCCAGCCTACACCAGACCCAGCAAACGCCAGAGACAGTCTCAAGGACATGCTAATGAATCTGGACAATCCGAGTTGGGATATGCCCAGCCTCCACCAAATGCTTCTTACGAGCAGCCATTACAGGTGTTTCGAGGTGACCAAGCTCCCGTGGCGTACCAAGAACCCGGCCCCGCGCCATACCTTGCTCAATCCGCCTCGAGCTCTCATATTCGTGCTGAGCCAGTTGGAGAATTGAGTCGCAATGGGGATTTCTCCGGTAATCGTCGTTTGTCTGGTGAGAGCTATGTCCGCCCTCTCCCCTCAGGCGAGAGCTACGTACGTCAGCCTCAGCCTCAACCTCAACCACGGGATGTGGTCTCATATCACCATCCACCCCCCAGAGAGATTCATGGCCCTGCCGCAGTGCCGCAGGTCGTTGCATATGACTCATTTCGGGAGCCCATACGCATCTACCGAGAGCCAATTGATGGACCCCGCGCGAGCGTACGCCCAGAGGGTGAGTCTTTCATAATCCCCCCACAGCCACCAACACGGGTCATGTATGATTCGTATGGGCGGGAGTATGTCGAGCCTGTGATACCCTCTGGCCGGCAATCTGTTGCTCCCCTATCCCGACCCGGAGAGCCGGAAGTGATTTATGAGCGACTGCCATCTCGACTTTCATCAAGCAACGTCGGACCCGGGCCCTACAACGAAGGCAATGTGGTATATGCCAGGCCAATGTCGGTCTACGATCCAGCAAGAAGAGTATATGTATCAGAGCCAGAGTATCCTTACGACCATAGGGATGGTCAGTATCGTGAACATCAGTTACAGCAACGAGGATACATTCAGATTGTGAGGTCTCATGATGGCAGAATCATTGAGGAGCGGCCGGCAGAATACGTCTCACGACCGACAGGCTACCGATCATCGCGGCTTGAGCCTGTTCCACCATACATTCGTATGCATAGCACATATCCCGATGCTGCCGGCAGAGAGTATAGTGGAAGTATCCACATGGACGGTCGTCACCCAGAAGGCCCGCAGCCCTATGCCAGAGAGTATGCTGGCAGCCCCATGCAGCGAGCTGCAACTGTTCATCGGGAGTACAGCATGCGACCCCCTGAACGGTACCATGAGCCGCACAGAGGAGCTACGAGGGGATCGGATGAAATCGCCTTCATTGAGCGGCCTCGTGGAGCATCGCGGGAAATTGTGTACGTGGATGACGTCAGGCCGCGAGAGGTTTATCGTTGAAGAGTGGCTACGGAGAAGAAGTTGATCGGAAAGGAATGGTCATTATATTCGACCGCTCTGTTTGCATTTGTATAAGTTCTTGTATGAGTACATTTCATAACGGCACAAGGGGCCAGGGGCACGGAACATCGGATTAGGGATTCGGAATCAGGCGATTGGCACAACAGGAAACCGGTATACCATGGAAGGATTGATATTTGCTTCATTTCAGACGGACGGGAAGTCTACCGGCCTAACCGAGGTCGTGAGTACGGGGTATTCACTCTGCCATTGTACAATGAGTTATTAAGCTATATGGAAGTCAATCTGTCAACCATACCTAGGAGGTAGATGTTGCAGTTGTAGAAAATGTACAAGTGGTTTCACAACTATGTTCCCCCTAAGAAGTAACCAAAGAGGATGTGAACGTGGATGTAAAAAGATAAAGCAGCCAATGACTCAAGTTATAATCAGGCGAATAAACTTTTATGTTTTCATACTGATATCTCATTTATTGACTCTGGAGACAGCTATGCTTAGTAACTCTAGATGGCATGTGTCGATCATCAAGCATTGACTACGAGTATGTGGTTAGCTCCCAGGAGAAGATCAATGACAGATGACGCATATGTCACAACTGACAAGCATTTACGAATATATGTCCCGTGAAGCAGGGGCTTGAGCTAAGATGATCTCGCCTCATGCTCGCTGAATACAATACAACGGTAAATAGTACTATGAGTCGCACATCACCACGCTGGCCCCAGCTGAGGATCCATAAACCCTCGAGGAAACCAGGAGATGCCAAGAAGAAAACCTGCGAACTGAGTGATTTTATAGCTACAAACGGGTCTTGAAAAGGCCAGACTCCTTGATCATGACATCAAAGGAGGTAGAAAAAAGGCGCCTTTCCCCCTCGGCCCGCATCGGCATCGAATAGTCCGTGGCTGCGTACTTTGGACAGGCCCAAACTCAGTCCCTCTCTCCACCTCCGCCGTCCGTGGCTGCGGCGTTCTGTGGGGATACGAAAGCTCCCTACTGTTTCGGCAGATGTGCGCTAGATGTGATGCTCTCGTCTAGCTAGAAGTCTCCGGGCACCGGATAGGACGGGAAACGCATTTCTCGCAGACGGCACGGGCGGAGGCCTTATAGACAGCGGGCTTTTCCTTCACTGGGTCGCGGACGGCGGCCTCATCCATGTAAAACAGTACGGGCAAGGCTGGCTTGATGTTCGTAGAGCAGCAAAGCAGGTACTAGTATTAGTAGCTGCGAGTAGTTTCTTGTCATTCCTCTTTGTTTGGTCTACGACGATCCCGTCCACTAAAAAAAAACACCACATGTACCGGAGTCGCGGAATGGAATGGAGGCCCCAAAATCGGGCTTTCGGCGCCCTGTTGGCGTAGAGCTTAGTGAGCTGAACTGAGGGCGGAGTTGGGCGACAGAATGAGGAAACGCCGACGGATCTCGTGTTTCATGAGGCCTGGAAGAGTATGTAGGGTGTGCCCAGCGCATTAGGACCAGATGAAACCTACAAAACGCACCCGGTAAGCACGCAGCCTTTCAAAACGCAACCACCCTTATCTCGAGCCCATCATAGCCCAAGGACATAGAGATGTTGACGTAGCATACAACCATCATTCAATTTGGCCGGCCCGTGTGTGGTCGATTAGACAAGCAACAGCGCAAGGTGGTAGCCGCCCAAATCAACCAAGAGCTTTCGATTGGGCCACGGCAGTGCCCCAGAGCGAAATGCGGGTTGCATTGTCGTGGAACAATCAATCAAGCTTGACGCAGATACGCCCGCATTTCCAGGCGGCCTTTTTCTCACAGTGGCGGCGGTAATTTTGAGACACGGCACACATTCCGGCGGTGCTAGGCCAGATACAGCGAGGGTGAAAAACAACGGCAAGGAGCAGAGGACGGGCCAACCTCTGTTTGCAATTCGTGGTGTAGCATGATATGTATGTACTCGCACAAAACACGGCGTACGAAGAGAATGCTTGTACAGTACTGTAGCAAACCGCCTTGGACACCTAGGACGGTAATTGGCAGTCGCATGGACGACGGGGCCAAGGATCCTGTCCTTTGCATGCCGACGAGCCTCATGGGTGTGATATGATTCCTAGGCTGCATGCCACCCTCGAGTACATTGTACATACTTTGGTTCCAGGGGCTCATTCGTCTAATCGAAGACCGAACCGAACGGAACATGTCAAATCCCGGGGTGCCGAGATGGTTGATACTTGTACGTGTCGTATGATGGAAATAGATACAATACGAGAATGGAAACCACGTCTCCAGGAAGACTGAGGCGATATCGTGAACAGGAGGATTCGGAGCCTCTTCTCGCCCGGCGACTCGCATGGCAGAACGAGCCCTCGTATCGTTTGCGCAAAAAGCTTGGTTGGTGCAGCGCCCCTCTCGCACATACTTGTACTGTACTCGTCATGATTTGCTGTATCTTATAGCGGGGGCCCACTTCATTGTCGCTGAACCTGAAGATCTTGCCGTCGATCCCACAGCTGTATGGCAGAGACAAATACCAACCACCCCAACAGCGCTTGGATGTCTCGGCGAGAGAGGACGAAGAAGGGGCTGCGATGGCCAAAACTTTGTACACACAGACTATTGTATATACTCTAGCATAAATGCATACCAACACTCTTAACAAAGGGTGCTGATGACCCCTGCCGGTGATGGATGATCTGGGTGATCCAAAGTGGCTACCAGTGGGCGAGGGCTGCGTGTGCCAGTGAGAGCAAGGAACCAACCAGGCCAGGCTAGGGAGTGGACACAGTGGTGGAGTCCGGGATCGAGAGCCTTCGTTCCTTGTTGCGTGCAAGCACAAGGCAGTGGGAAAGCGAAGCATGTCGTGGGTGGGTTTGTGGGCTTTCGCCTAGCCGAGCATCTGATCTTTCCACAGCTCCGGCAAACGCTAGAAGAAAAAGAAGCAGAAAGAAGGGAGAAGGAGAAGCAAACGGAGACGAAGATGGAGACGGAGGAGAGAACCTGAGGCTCATAGTCAGCATTTTCTCAATACCGTGTCATCAAGGGCATCGTCTGGCCACCCACAGAGGCAGAACCGAGGCTCCATCTTGAACCAAAGACTATCGGATGATGGTTAGCAGCAAACAGGTGCCAAACGGGTTAGGGGGGCATCCAGCCAGCCAGGTAAGGTTTCGCAGCGAAGCCATCCTGCTGACCACGGCACCTCGTTGGCTATCTCGAGATTGGCGGTGCTCGGGGCCTTTTTGGATCAGCCAGTGATGGCCACGAGTGTGGGCAAGGTTACCGCGAGCCTGCAGCAAAGCTGGTGCTACGACCTGTGCTGCTAGACTTAGTACTAGTAGCAAGACGAGTTAGTGCTGGCGGCCATGCTGTGAACCGTTTGGACTGCAGAAAAGCTTGTTGCAGGAGAGATTTGGGCGTGTTTGGCCACCAGATGCCGCCGAGACGGAAGAGCATGTGTTGTTGGGAATCTACTGTAGTACGTACTGAGGTACATGGAAGTTATTTGCCGTCTCTCGTCCAAGCGTCCATCCATCGATCCCGACCACAAGGGGCAGCAATCGTTCTTCCGTGGCCTCGCCCGGCTATGTGCTGTGCTGTGCTGTACAGGTACCGGCACCACATTAGACAACCTGAGCTAAGGTCTCACCCGACTGTCAGTTCAGTGTGGGCGGAGTCGGAATACCTCCAAAATGCGCTGTCCGCAGTCGCGGTACTTGTGCCCGAGCGTGGGAGTACCTAGGTACTCGTACCTGGCCCACTCGATGGCTTTAGAGGTAGCCACCACCTGTAGGAACGCAGTCTTGCGCAGTGCAGTGCCGCTGAGACTCGCATCATGGGTACGCTAGGCCAGCCTGAGGCTTTGCTTGCCCGTACCAGTACCTACGACCCAGACAGGTGTCATAGCGGCCTGTCATTGTCCAAAACGCCTGTGCGTCCGGCTCTCTCAGTCCGAATACATGTACCTACGCTAATGTTACATCCATGTTCCTTGCCTGAGTCTATAAACGAAGAGGATGAGAGTGAGTACACTGCTCCCAAGTCACGGCACGCTGCATTTGTGCTCCCGTCTGTGGTGCCCTTGTGTTTGCCAAACAAACGGTTTCCTGGTTTACTGCTTCTCAGATGTATCAAGGCAGGTATTATGCGCTTACTCAGTACATGTATGTGCCAAGTGCAACACACACTGCTGCCGTATCACTGCGTCAAACCGTCCGTGTGGTGCCAATGCATTTGAGGTACCTACCTTAGTATCTTGTACATTAGCGTTGTGGACGTACAGGTCATGATATCCCGGCGCTGCTTCTGTGTGTTGCACGCATTTGAATCTGTATCATAGGTATTGATTGGGAGGGTTCTGTTGGATTCCTCGTTTTGTACTCACATTGCGCCGTACGGATCGGTTCCTTGCTTTACCGTAGACATGGGACTTGGTTTGGACAAGGTGGAAGGGGGCTTGGGCTTGTGAGCCCTCCGAGTTGAAAAAAAGACCTCTACTTTGTCTAGCGGTACAGGCAGACCCGGGATCCCTACGACGGACTCATCCTGGCTGTGCTGGGTCCCTGTCAGTACTTTTTGGCGTCAACAGCACTCTGGGCTACTTTGATGTAATCCATGAATCATCTTCTTTTCTTAAACAATCTGCGGAGTACATTGAATTGACTTGGCTCTTCATTGTGACTGTCGTCGATTATTATTTTCTACAACCTCATTCAAGGGCATCAACCACAGAGACTTCTATTGTGTCGTACGCTGGACATCTCAGAAAGTGCCAGGTAGAGGTACCACACACTGACGCCGGTACTTGTCCTGCTGCGGTCCAGGCCCCCGAAATCCCACACTACTTAAGCTCGACTTACTAAAAACACCAAATACCCGGCCTCTCTTAACGGCCCAGCGCTCCGTACCCTCTTTTCTCTTCTCTGCTAGACCTTTCTCCTCCACCCTTCTCCAAACCCGCCCATCCCTCTTCTTCTGCCTCTGTCAACCTCTCTCGAGATACCAGGAAAAGGGCCTCTACCACCAGCTCTTGTTCCCTTTCCTTTCTTCTTCTTCATTTCGGCATTTTTCTTTTCTTTTTCTTCTTCTCTCGTCCAGATCGATACCCCTTGCTTTTCTGATTCCTCATCTGGCCGCCATTTCCTCTCCTCATCCCGAAATCGCGATCCGCCTCGACTCGACTCTTCCGGCTTCTCTTCCTCAACCATCATGAATAAGCTGGCCAATATGCGCCACTGGTCCGAGAGGATGAGCCCAAACTTCGGCATGGGTCGACCCAGTGTGCCCATGAACAGCTTGAGCAAAAACGTGTCACAGCCTGGCCTTCCTCTTACCTCTCCTGCACCCGATGCCACGATACACTACTCGTTCAACGTTCCGTTCGCCTCCGATCTGGTTGGTCCCAACACCGAGGATATTCTGCATGCTACCAACGACGCTGTTTTGAGATGGACGCACCCCGAGGACGCACCGGATGATGTCCACGTCTACGAACTTCGTGCTCATGCCCAAAACCTTGCAAATCTGCACAAACTCTGCAAGGATCTGTCCACCGGACCTCTGCCTATCGAAGCTCAAGTCGTTACCACGACCCCCAATAACGGCAAAGACCAGCAGATTACCACCATCTGTCTTACTGGATCCCCGGAGCTTGTCAACAAGAGCCGAGAAACCATTCTAAACGAGATCCCCATATCCATGGTATGCCTCAAACGCCAGTTTCAGAGTATTTTTGATGTTGCCGCAATGTGCTAACTTATGGTCAAACGCAGCGATGCACCACCATTGACATTGAGGGAAGCTTGGTCTGTGACCTGAGCGCTGGTGTGCTCAAAAAGCCTGTCCTCGAGACTTTGGACTCTATCTCTGCCTACTGTGGTGTTGACATCTTTCTGTTGGGCCCCAAGCTGACTCCCATGGTGGACGGAATGCTGGGCGATTCCGAGATGCGAATGGATCAACGATGGAGAGTTGCCATCTACGGTGATATCTTGTCGTCCGAGCATGCCAAGGCCCGAGTGCTCATTCAAATCGACTCGTGGGTGCGTATTCCCTACCATTACTACATCAACTATGTGTGCTGCATCTTCTAACATGACTTAGCTGGGTCGAATGGTGGATGTGGCAAGGATCGAGCTGTCTCTTCACCAGCTAGTCTGTGGGCGACATCGCAAAAACATTAAGATGATTGAATCGTCGACTGGGACAGCCATCTATTTCCCTCCCATGTTCTCGCAAATGTATCGGTACTGCCCACAGGGTGCGAATCGGCGCGACCCTGCAGAGATCTACATCACCGGAGAGTCTCCCCAAGCCATTGAGATGGCCAAGCAGAAGCTGCATGAGACAGTCTCGCGCATTCGCCTGTTCGTCAAAGATGTCACCATCCCAGCTGCAAAACTGGACAACATCCTGTTGGGCCGCTTGGATAAAGTTCGTAAGATCCTTGAAGCCAACGGAACGTACATCATGCTTCCCCCTTTGGCATGCCAGCGTACAACGGTCCGAGTCCACGGAAGCGAAGGCCTGCCTGTTGAGCGAACTGTCCGGGAGCTCATGTCACTGGCTGGCCAGTTTTATGGCGCCGGGTGGTACGTTCAGCAGCCGGATGCCAGAAATATCCCTTCCCCCGCAGAAATTAACGATATGCTCGCCGACATCTGCGCCCATTCTGATGCCGAAGTGTCCTTTGATAAGGCATCTTTTACCGTGACTGGTGCCGATGATTCCGTAAAGTCTGCCTTGGCGGTCATCTCCGAGCTGAAGCTTGCAACTCAGTCTCAGTATCAAATTCGTGTCAAGATTGAGCTCGCGAATGAGCACAAGGAGTTTGTCAGTGGTAAAAAGAACGGCAAAATTAACAAAATCATGGGACAGAGTACGCCAACCCCCTGTCCTCGTAGATTTGTCAACATGAAGCTAACACTTAGGCAGGCAATGTTCAGATCATTTTTGACGGCTTCAACGAATACAACTTCAATATCGACGTCATGGCTGCCACCTACGAATCCATGAAGCAAGGCCTGACCTTGGTTGAACAGGAGATGCCGGCATCCATCTCTTTCCATGTCCCCGATCAGTATCACAAGCGTATCATTGGCATTGGCGGACAGCATATCCAGCGTATCATGAAGAAGCATTCCGTCTTTGTCAAGTTTTCTAACGCTATGGATAGAGGTGAGCAAAAACAACCGAATGACCATTCTTTTACATCAGGAGAGTGCTGACAATAAAACTTAGGGGGCATGGGGCGTGAAGATGACGACATCAAAGTCGACAATGTTATTTGCCGTACGCCGGCACGTAATGCACAAAATCTCGATGCTGTCAAGAATGAGATTCTTGAAATGGTCGACCGAGCTGTAGGTAGTCCTGGAAGATTTTTGGAGGGCAAACCTTTGACTAACACAAAACCTACAATAGGATTCCGAGTACACTTCTCAGATCGTTAGTGTTGATCGCTTGTACCATCGTGAACTCATTGCTCGTCTTTCGGAAATTGACGAGCTTGAACAAAAGTACAACTGCAAGATCAACTTTCCTAGCACTGAGCAGGCGAGCGACGAAGTCACTGTCACTGGTCCACAGTGGCAGGTGCCTCACTGCGTTGACGAGTTTCTTGGCATGGTCCCAGATAAACACGAGCTGGTGCTTGCTCGCAGCCCGAAGTTGGTCAAGTTTCTGGAGTCTCCCGAGTTCGCGCATGACCTTGTCCCCAAGCTGAAGAGTCAGTATGAGGTGGAGGTCACCGTTCATCAGAACCCTGATGAGACTACTGAAGAGGGTGCTCCCACTGCTACTCTTGTCTGGGGCTTCACGCGCAACAATGCCGGAGGTCTCCGAGACGCTATTGATTTCTTGCTTGCGCAGTTTGCCACGGCCAATGTCGAAGCCAATATCGTCAAGGGCTCGATTCCCCGCCCCAAGTCTGACTCGTTTGAGGATACGCTTCAGTACTTTGACTCGAAACTGCTCCAGCACGCACCCGCCTCGGCAGCCAGCGACTCCCCCATCAAGAATGCCTTCAATGCGGACATTGCCCGAGAACGTAGCAGCATCCTTGATCGACTCAGGAAGCCCGGAAGCATGACATCCATCTCTTCATTCCTGGACCGCAGAAAGAACAGCTCGCACTCGGCCGCCGGCAGCTTCTTCAAGGGCTCTGCCAACGTCTCCAAATCGTCACTCATCTCGATCGAGTCCACCCGCAGCTTCAATGCCGACCGAAACCCTTGGAACGACAGTGGTGTGAACCTGGCTGATGACGAGAACCCCTGGGCCCGTCCCATCAGCAACCACCACTTCGAAAGCAAGTTAACCATCCCCCTTCCAAAAGACATCATCGCTACACGACACACTACCCGCGCGTCTGGTGATAGCGGGAGACCTTCTACTTCACACTCTATGAATTCAGGATACCCCGCCCCCATTGGGCCTTTCCGTTAGACTTTGCCGAATTAGACCCATTACATGCGAATACCCCCCGGCTGGATATACCCCGGAGCGTCCAAAATTGCATCATATCCAGGCTTTGATTTGCCGGAGATGTTGGCGCGTTCCTCATTTTTTGCTTGTTGCGCTGTTTTCTCTCTTGTTGTTTTCGTTTCGTGCCTTTGATTTCCTATCTTTGTGTGTGTTTTTTGCTTTTCCCTCCTTCTTTCGCCGTTGATCGCTGTCTGTTATGAGTCATTGCTCGCTTATTGAAATTTCGACAATGTCAGTCTTGATGACCGGCATTCATCTTTTTATACCCATTTGAACGTCCATGACGTCGAAGATAAAAATTGCGAAGAAAATACCCCCACGCGCTGGAGCTGAAAGAATTTAGTTTGCAAGATTGATGATTTTGATGCATGGTGGAGTCGTGCCAAGGGGCAGCATCGACGAGAGAAAAGAGTAGATGGCATTTTGGAGAGGCCAGTGTGTCAACACGCACGGCAAGCGAAGAGTGGTGTGTGTGCGTGTGTGCATTTACTTTCACATGGAGGGGATCACCAGGTCCCTCTTGTCCAAGACGGGAAGGGAATTCTGGTGGCCCCCTATTTTAAACATTGGTATTTTTTGGTTGTGGAAACGGGGGGGCACAAAAAGTGTCTTGTTCTACACAATGTACGGTTATGATCTGTCGAATGGAAAGACGCATGATACCCATGGCACAAAAAGCGGTTATGCCCAATCTCACATATGGTCATCTTGACGCAGTATCTGACTGAAGAAAGTTTGGTGTCTATTGATCTCATGATAAAAAATTGGTTCCTTTGCTGTGATGTCTTTCGTTTCGCCAACTGCTGTACTGTGCTGTGCTGTGCCCCGTGATAATTCATTTTTAAATGCCGAAGATGGCAACATTGAGCCTGGCTTGTAGATCGACAAACTATTCAGCACTGCCTTTTATACATATCGAGAGTATCTTGCTTTCCATTCCGTAAAACATTCCATCTTACAGCCCTTCCCGTATCATATCGTGTGTAAATCGTACATGTTCTTTAATAGTCTCTTCCCAAACACCCATTTAACTCCAGAATATGCAATATTTCGATGACAAAACATCAACCGCAGAACGGACTTTTAAGCTGATAGCGGCCCGACCCTGACGTACTCCCTGTCCTGCCTCGCATCAAGGGTATATCTCGTCTTCTCCCGCCTCCGCTGCTCCGCCTCCATCCGCGCAAACTGCCCGCGCGCCCCATGTTTCAGCTTCGTGATCATGTCGGCCGCCTTGCCCTTTGTCAGCTCCTTCGAGGTCAGGGGCCTGCTCTTCCCGCGGAGCTTGTTGATGTAGTCCACCTGGCCCTGCGTCGGGGGCAGCCTTCGCCAGGACTGGTGTCGGTGGATGAAGGTGTGGGGGAACGCGCTGGCGGCGTAGCTGTCGGCCCCGTGGACGGCGTCGTTGAAGGTGGCGGCCTTGAGGATCTCGCGCGGGGCGGCGTAGGGGGACTTTGCTATGCCGGCGGGGAGGGCGCGGATTTCCAGCGCGTGGTATGTGGGTTCCGAGGCGCCCTTTTGCTCGGGGAGCCTCTCGATTCGGATGTAGGAGCCGCTGGGCGCGGAGAGGACGAAGCGCTCTGGGCCGATTTGGACCCAGGCGTACTGGCTGATGGCGCGGATGTGTCTCTCGCCAGAGGTGTCGGCGATGAGATCCAAGACGGAGGAGTAATCGGTGAAGGTCACTGCTGGGGAGGAGGCCGGGCTGGCGCCTGGGGAGTTTTCTTGTTGTTCGGCCTCTGCTGCTTTCTGGTCCTTGATTTTCCTCATGTCGTCGACTGACGCCTTTTCGACCAACTCGTTCGGATCAAGACCGAATAGCGTTGGCGTCGTGACTATGCCAGTCTCCAGACTGGAGACCATGTCGATGATGTGGCAATTCTTCTTATCTGGATGTAGCCTCATGCCCCTGCCAATCATCTGCACCAGCAAGTTGCGTGATCTTGTTGGTCTGGCCAGCACGATGCAGTCGATATTAGGGATATCGGTGCCCTCAGTAAAGACGCCGCAGTTGACAAGCACAGGGAACTCGCGCTTCTTGAAAGACTCGAGAATGGCGCTTCTCTCGACCTTGGGCGTGTCGCCAGTGACGTATCTAGCGTCAAAGCCGTGCTCGCGGAATTTCCGTGTCAGACCCGAGACGTGTGCTAGGTCGACGCAGAAAACCAGGGTCGATTTGCGATCCGGGGCTTTGGCCATCCAGCTGCGGACCGTGATATCGTTGATGATGTCGGTGTTGACGACCTTGGAGAGCTCCCCCGTTTGAAAGTCGCCAAATGCGCCGCTCTTGACTTTGGACAAGTTGGCAGATGACTCGACTGTTGTGAAAACAACATCTGAGAGCCACTTGTCTGAGATCATGTCCACGTAATCTTTGTGGTAGACAATCTCGTCAATGGCGGCTCCGAGTTTGACACCATCAAAGCGAGAAAAGGTAGCCGATACCCCTATCAGCGTCGGTGAGTTGTATCTCTTCTCGTCGAGACCAAAGTGCTTCAGCGTTCTCAGATAGCCTGGCGCAACAATGTGATGGGCCTCGTCAACAAGGACAAGCTTGAACTTTGAAGGGTCATACTTGTCCAGCCGGCCTTTTGAGGTTATGCTCTGGACGCTTGCAATGGTAATATCGGCCATACCAGAGGCATGTAGAGAGCCCATTTCAATCTCAATCCTCTTATCCGGATATGCAAGTTGACAGTGCTTGGCAGCCTGTTCAACCAACTCACGGCGATGGGCTAGGATGAGAGTCTGGTTAGCATCTTTGACGCGGTCGTGGACCCTGTCTATGAGCTGAGTGAAGATGACCTTTCAATAGTGAATTAGCTTCACCGTGTTATAAAAAGAATGGGATATAAGAGGAGTATAATTTACTGTCTTGCCACTACCGGTGGCTAATGATATGCCAACTCGCTTATGCCCTCGCTTCAGGGCCAAGACTACGGATTTGATGCATTCTTCTTGATAGTCTCGGAGCTTCAGCTTATTGCTGAGAGCAGCGGCGGCATATTTTCTGAACTGGTGGACTTTGCTCCAACCTGAGGGGACGCCAGTCCCAGCATCAGGCCGGAAGAGACGTCTCACGACGGTTTGTAGCATTGCACATGGCAATGCCGTCCAAGATGGATTGCACTCGTCTATATGTCTTTGAATGAAAATCCTAGTCTAGCAGAAAAGATGCAAAGATTTGGTGTAAGTTGCCTTATGTAACCTTTCAGCCACTGTGGCGTCGATGAAATGTGGCTGAGTCAGCTGCGAAAAGATACTGTGAATGATTTTATAGCTGCGGCTTTGCAAACTTCACCTTTTTATCATATCTTCAAGGTATATCAGAAATGATACCAGATTCAAAATTGCCTTTCCCTTAGACTCAATCTGTGGTCCCGATTCGGTCACTGCTACAATGTTCTCTCCTCTCATTGCAATTTCTAACGCCCCAGTGACGAACCATGGACCAAGATTCCGACAATTCATATGAAGAACAAGATGCTGCCGCCATCTCACTACCGCAGATCAAGACAGAGAGCCCTTCCAAAGAGATTGCGGAAGCTGACTTGAGTACTGGATATAAAGGGAATAGAGAGCCATACAGTGAAGAGACTGACTATCTTGAAGAAGATGAGGACAGCGCTTCAGCATCAGCAGCAGAAAGTCAGGAGCTGCGGTCGCCTTTAAAGAGACCGTTGGACGATACGACAGCGGTATATAGACCGTTCAAGCGACAGAGATCCGAGCTCAACTTTGGCTATCTGGAACTTCTCAACAAGGAGATTCAAGATGCTGCACAGCGGAGCTCTTTCGGCGACCAAGAGCTGCCCACCGCCGGTGAAATTGGTCTCACGTCCTGGTCAGCGCCAGAGAAGCTGAATTTTTCGAAGCCGTAGCACGCCTCGGGAAACACGACTTGCCTGGCATCGCCGCCAAGATTGGGAGCAAAAGCGTCGCCGAAGTCAGCCACTATCTACACCATCTTCAAGAAGCCAGTGACTTGAGGCAGCAGCAAGGGACCCGTTCCATTTTGGAGTTTGCAGAGTATCCTGCTGCTCTGGAGATCAGCCAGCAGTGTTGTCATGCCCAAGAAGAAGCTGCCGATGAGATTTCGCTCAAGCAAGAAGCGCGCGAAGAGTTGCGGGAGCAGAATCGGTGGGGAGATGCATGGAACATTACTCCCAAGGTTGCTAAGAAACTTAGCAGGGACGTTCATGGACAGGATGCAAACCTCTCCAATGCGCCCCAATTTGCACATCTTTTTCATGTGTCCAAATGGCTGGAGCTTTCGGCGCGCATGTTTATGAACTCTTCAGTTCCAGGCAACAACTGGAACTCGGTTGATGAAGAACCTCCGTCGATGTGGGCTACAACATTTGATGATTTTCACTCATTAGCCGTATCAGTCACTCGGAGACTTGTTCAGACGACGCTCTTTATGGCCATGTCTAGAATTAGAGCGAAAAACTCCATGGGAAGCAATGTCAGGGCCATGGTACAACTACAGGATGCCGAAGCAGCCATCTCGTCTTTGAATATGGTTAACAAGTTGAATGAAACATGGATCAATAGTGCCCGAAGATTACGGCTCGATGTTTACGAAGATCCTCCCGAAAGAGATGAGGAATTCGAAGAGGAGCGCATGTCTTATGAAGAAGTGGAACAGGCTCTGTCTGGTGAGGGTGCGGCTGGGCCACGACAGCGAGCGCACCCAGACACTCCCTTTTCGACTCAACACAGCGTTGAGGATGAGGAAGACGCTTCTTCAGACGATCTTCTTTTCGATTCAAGTAGATCGCCCTCTCCCACCAACGAGGAAGAGCAACAAATCAACATGGAGGCAATGGAAGTGCTGGAGCATTCAGTTTTGGACATCCGGACTGATAAAGCTACAAAGAAGGCTCTCAAGGCGTTCATAGCTATAGACCGACAAAAAGAGAGGCAAGCCGAGGAAATTGACCAGTATGACAGTTACAAGGCGGAAGTCGAAATGTGGAACTTGCTGCAGAAGAAACCACCTATGGACCTACCTAAGAGGCATGATCCCGGTCCTCCTCGACGGTCAAACCAGACCCTGGACAACTTTTATCCAAGTGGGCGAGAGTGGGCGCGCAAGCTGTTATACTATAGCGAGTGGGAAACGCTGCCACAACCGGAGCAGGAGCAAGAGCCGGAATTGGGGCTGAAGGTGGAGGAAATGGTGGTTGAGGAAGAAGCCGGGGATGAAGGAGGTGATGAAGCAGAGGAAGAAGCAGAGAAGGGAAGCGAAGGGGAAGAAGAGCAGGATGAAGAAGATGAGGACGAGGAGGAAAGTGATGCATAATGGGAACAGCTCAAACAATAAGCACATAGGCAAGAAGAAAGGGGACGATATAATATCCTTAAAACTCCATAAGAATATATCTTGAAAACTCGGGGTATCTTGACTGTTGATCCAAGCCGCTATGCCAAGTCCACGGAAACCATGTACGCCATCCCACAGCTTATCCAACACTTCAATTAGCCTCCTCTGCCTCTGCCTCTCCTGCCCCGTCCGCGTCCTCTTCCACGGCCTCGGCCCGGCCCTCCCCTCGCTGGTTTCGGGGCAGGAGATCCGCTCTCTGCGCTTTCGCTCTCACTCTCCTCCGAACCAGACTCTTCTTCTTCCTCCTCTGATTCGTCTTCGTCATCTTCAGAATTTTCCACCACCTTTTCTTTTTCAGATTTGGATTGACTGGCAGCTCTCTTGCGGCCCCTTGCGCCCTTTGTCGGCTTCAGTGCTGGTGACGCAACGGAAGCGGCAGTACTGCTCTCGGCGCCTTCAACAGAGGTTCCCCTCGTCTTGGGCGCGGTGCTGGCCCGCGAACGCTTCTGGGGCGGAGGGGAGAGCTCCAGCTGGGGAGGAGACGAGGGTGCTTCGCTGGGATCCGCAATGGCGCGCTGCAGCATCATCTCGCCGAATTCGTGGAAAGGGAGAGAAAACTCGACATATTTGTCCTCTGCTTCGTCGTCGTCAAAGTATTCTCGCTCATCGATCAGCTCGAGGTCGTAGTATGTCCGTAGCTTCTCCCAGATGTGGGGGATGCGCGTGTGGCGATGGATGTCGGGGTCGATGCCGTGGTTGCGCAGATGTTCCGATATTGCTATCATTCGAAAGTGTTTGTGCATCCCTAAAACAAGAGCATCTTGAATCAGCATAAGAGCACTTCAAGCAAGCGTCTGCGCGATGGACGCAACGAACCAGCAGGCTTCCAGCGAATGACGCCTTTGAATAGTGAAGAGATCTGGTCATCCGTCCAGAGATTATCGTACGGGGTGACTGGTATGATGGGCTTGAACGCCGATGAGAGGAAGCCCGGCGTGCCACTTATCCGAGGAGAATCAACGTCCATGGCACTGTCTTCTCGGATGGTGGTGGGCGTCGAGGACATCTGGAGGCGCGATCGCTTCTTTGGAGGCATTGTGGCGTAGATTCGAGATTATTAAGAGGTGGAGGGTAAGGTAGAGAAAAAGATAGTAAGTAGAAGAAGGAATTGGGTTAATTCTAATGCGGCATTGAGTGACAATGTTGAAGACGGACAAGAAAAAAGCTGACGATGGAAGAAGATTGAAGCTTGACAGAGTGCGAAAAGCAAAAAGCATTGATCCATTGAGCATGAGATCATTAGCTGTTGAGCCGCTAAGCTGCAGGGTGGGGTACACGCTAACAGGCCGCCTTAGCTGCCCTGAAACTCAGTATTGCTGGTGCCTTACAGGTGTTGGTTGCATTGATGCTCTAGCGCGTGCTCCGTACCTCTCAGAACCACATGAAACTCTAGATATCAACAAACTTTATTGTTCGTTTGGAGTCTTCATCGACAACGTGGATGGCCTCCGCTGGCGCGTCTGCCGTATCTTGTTCTCTATGCATCCATCGCTGAACTTGCTGTGAGCCATGGCCAGCGATGGCTCTGAGGAATATGTCTTTGCCATTCCCAACTTCTGGCGGCCGTCAAAGCTGCTGCTGGACCAGGAGGCAGAAACACCGGCCAGCTTCTTTTCTAACGACCTCACAAGTAAGCAATTGGTTCGCGATCTGCCCTTTCCCTGGGTGATATAATATCTCAGAGGCTTACCTATCGTCTTCTCTTTGTGCCCAGATGCTCTGTCCAGCCCAGACTCGGATCCCTTTGCACTCGAACCCATAACGCCAACCCACGATGGCTTCTTCAAGCTCGTATCAGTCCAAGGCCTCCCCACGGGTTCTGCCGAGGCAATCGATAACGAGGCGCCGGATGCATCACCAAGTCCTATAGATAAACCGGAGAAGTCATCCGAGGGCCTCCCTGTAGCCCTCGATAGCGATGATGAAGACATGCCCGATATTTGGCTAGAGCCAGGAGTGCCCGCCGAACCGAAACCTCCATATAGATCGTGGGATATCTTCTTCTCCGGCGATACAGCCACAAAACATCAACCTATGATGGTTAGCGAGGCTGGCCCAGCTGCGTACGACGCTTTGTTATTCTCTTCAAGCGACCCTCTCAAGCTCAGGAATGTTGGCGTCCCCGTGGTTGATACGAAGACGTACTTGTCTTCACTGTTGGCTTTGGCACTTGGTGGAGAATCTGTTCTCTTTACTAGAAAGGACGGAACTCAGGGCCTTAAGCCTTCGCTTCCTAAAATGAGGGCCACGGGGTACTCCAGCAATGTCCTACAGGCGCTCGAAAACAAGTGCCTGAGATGCGGAAGCACCTTGATAAGCCTGCGCGCCTTTGTGCATTCTGCATACTCGGAACACCCAAGCCGATGCGGTGTGGCCCTTGCCAGCACTGTCAGCCAGGTTTTACAGGTTGTTCAAGAATGGGTAGCCTTTAATGGGCGGAATCCTCGCTCGCTTCTGCAGCTTCAATCCACCGTCAACTCCATGGTCGCCATTCTACGACCTTTCAAGGCGCTCACATCACAGCTGCGCCATGGTCTTACGGATGAAGATATTCTAAACCTCGTGTTTCACCAAGCATATTCGGTGGATAGCAACGAGGAGTACCTCCGTCAGATCATGCGAGAAGTATTGCGGAGAGTCTCTGGCCCCTGGATCGAGTTTCTCGAAGAGTGGATCGGAACAAGGCGTGAGCAAGGGCTACCCTTCACCAAGGCCAATCTTGGAGAGAGTAAAGGGTTTGTCAAGGTCGAAGCACGAGTCTTTCGGGATGATTTCGGCCGGGAGCTCGCAGAGGTCGACTACGTCCTAGACGCGGGCAAGATGCCGCGCTTTATGCCCGATGATGTGACGGAGACGATATTTGAGACTGGGCGCAACTTGCGATTTATCCGCACTTTCCATGAAGACCACCCGCTCGCTCAGCAGGACGTCATTGCGTCTAGCGATCCTCCTCAGGCCAAGTGGCTTTATGACTGGGAGGCCATACTGCGTCTTGAGAGTCACGCTGTTGCGTACCGCGACTATCTAGTCGATGCCATCCAATCAAGCCGCCCCGACTATTCTTATGACCCCATGGAAATTTCCATTTATTCATTGGGAGGTAAGCCTGGCTCCGTCCTTACATACTTTGGACTGGATCAGGTTGGCATGGAAGAGCATATTGCCGCGTCCATGGAACAATTTGCTCAGCCAGTCGCCACACACGACGCAGAGGATCCTCTTAGCAGGATTGTCCGCGATAGACTCTGCGGAACACATGCCTCAGCTATTGAGCTCTCGAACTCTACGCCTCACTGGACGTTGCTTCCGGTTCTTTCGTTTGGCGTCATTGCCTCGGCACAGGCCCAAGTGGTCAACAAAGAGACTCTCAAGCTCCTATTTACTGCACACAACCTACGAGACCATCTAAAGTTGCAGCGAGAGTTTCAGCTTCTCGGAAATGGCAATCTCTGCAGCCGTCTCTCTCATGCTCTATTCGACCCCGACATGGAGTCGGCACAAAGGAGTCCAGGGGTCGCAAGGAGGAGCAATATCATGGGCTTGCGGCTGGGAGGCCGCGACAACTGGCCCCCAGCGACTTCAGAGCTGCGATTAGCATTGATGGGCATACTTTCTGAATGCTATGGCGCCGATGAAGACGGCAAGAAAGTTGTCAGGAATGAACGCATTTTTGACAAGGAGGTTTCTGGCTTGCCCGGCAACATGAGCTTTGCCGTGAGAGACTTGTCTGACGAGGAAATCAACCAATGCATGAACCCCGACTCCCTCGAAGCCCTGGACTTCCTTCGCCTTTCTTATACAGCGCCGCCGCAGCTAAGTCCCATCATTACGCCAATGAACTTGATGCAATACGACTACATCTTCAAGCTCCTGTTGCGAGTCCTGCGGATGATATTCGTTGTCAACCAGCTTTTCCGCGATGCCAACTCGTTGGCTCGTGAATGGGAAGATCCCGGCGACGCAACGCTCCGCTTTGTAAGAGAAGCGCAGCATTTTGTATCCAGCGTGTCAGCGTATTTTCTTGATACAGGCATTGGCGTTCCTTGGCGAGTGTTTGAAAAGAAGCTGGACAAGATTGAGGCGGATCTCCACCGACCAACTACGAACAGCTCGTCAGAAGAGGTCCAGAGCCCTGACAAATTGCAGGAGCTTCATTCTCTCGTCCTAGATCGAATCATGCTGGCTCTATTCCTGCGAAAGAAGCAGCAGCCAGTACTGAAGCTACTAGAGGACATCTTTAACAATATTTTGCGATTTGCCAAACACATAAGGCTACAGCGGTTGGGGGTGGAAGACGATCTCGCCCCGGCGACTCTGTACGCAGAATTCAAGAAGAAGGTGCAGATTTTCATCACAGTCTGTCGCAGCCTGTCAGAGAAGGCTCGCCGCACAGACGGTAAGAGAGGGAGGGAAGACAGGATATTCAAGGAGCAATACGGGACTGGCGACGATAGCATGGTGGCCCAGCTGCTGGTCAAGCTGGACATGTTTGACTACTATCTCAAGCGGCAGTAGGAATTGGTGGTTTAATGAGCCATGTTATTAGATGAAGAGAAAGATAATTATTAAAATGATATAAAAGAAATTCTAAATGCACAATTCGAGTAACACGACTCTTTGACATCAATTACCATTCGATGCGTTGCTCCGCATTATTCGCTTGTATAACCATCAGCTTTAAGCTGCCCCTCCATTGACCGCCCGCCAAAGTGACATTTTGCCCCTCATCGCGTGGAGACGCGATCGAGACAAACCTAAACAATAAAACAATAACGAATGCGCCCAGCATATCGGCGCAGGAATTGTTGTCTTTTTGATCATACCATCTTTCCAGCCCTTGAATCCATTTGAATCCTATACTCAGCCACTGCACAATGTCTGGACAAAGCGTCGCGCCGCAGCGCAGTCTGAGCTTGACGGAAGAGCTGGAGAAGCTGGAGCAATCCATTACTCTGACGCTGCAAGGTGGGTTCAATAGTTCTCCGACAGAGCAACTCTGCTGTCCGTGTTCCAGGGAGCTGATGGCATTCTAGAGATTGATCATAATTTCAGCAAGGCACATAGAATCGTCACAACGGGCATCTTGCCGCGCGTGGAGCAGTATGGAGAGCACTCGCGAGCTGTTTGGGAAGCATCCAAGGTATGGCAATAGCTTCAGCGGCTGTCCCGACAATTGTATACTAATTGCTGCCTTTTACCAGTTCTGGAAGCAATTCTTCGAATCGTCCGCAAACGTGTCGCTTTCCGGCTATGAAGACCAGACAAACGAGAACCAAGACGAGACGAGCGCCGCCGAAGATAGCAGTGCCGTGCGAGACGAGATGACAATTGACGTAACGGCCGACCTAGACGAAGAAGCAACAAGGGTCAGCGGCGCGGGACACCACTCGGCACTGCATGGCGACGAGTCGATGCTGGATGATGCCGAGCTGGCTGGGAGCACGCCTCGTCCTCCACCGAGTCAGACCAATAAAGCCAATCTATCCCAGCTTGAATCTCCTTACGAGGTCATGCGGCGAGAGATGAATGATGAGGAGGGCGTTACGATGAAAACGGAGGAGTCAGATCAGGAGGATTCCTCCGTCCTGTTTGCGCAGCATACTGCGCGGCTACCTGATATATCGACGACACCAAGAGGCCAACCCAACCCGCAAAACAGAGACGGGTCGGTCCAGCGCCACAAGGATCCTCTGCTACATCGCGTCCTAGACAAAACTTATCGCCTGCAGGCTACGCCTCACAAGTCGGGCATTCGAATATCCCCCCTCAAAGGTAAACAACCGGAGCTACCTCCGCCCCAACAGAGAGACGTGGCGATGTGGCAGGACGATCCCATGTCGTCTCCCGAAATTGCCATTCCAACACTACGAAGCGAGGCCTTCATGTCTCCGTACAAACGACAGCGCCTAGCAGCGGCAAGGGAAGCTCCTAGGACCCCTGGTGTCAGCGTGCAGACTCCCGCCACCGCAAAAAGACAAAGGATGTGTTTGCCACTGAGAGGGCTGGAGCCTCCGCGGGGAAGACGCATGAGATTGACTGGGAAAGCGATGACGATGACGATGACAATCTCGGCATGAGCCCGCCCAAGACAATCCAGTTCGCACTACCGCCCTCGAAATTGCTCCAAACACCGGGTAAGTTAAGTTGCCTCTGGAAACGCATTACTTACAGAGTGTGACACCATCCGAAAGCGGCTAACATATTGTCTCTCTTTTTCAAATATAGCACGAGAAGCTAGCAAGAGGATCGTAGACGATATCCTCATTGATGCTGGGGCGGGGGCGGACTCTTCCGAGTTCAGTCCATCGATGGTGAAGATGAATGACGATATTCTCAATGAGAGCTTCTAGACGGGATAGGATGGACAAGGAATGTGACTGAAATAATGGATATACCCTTTTTTTGCCTTTTTCTTTTTCTTTTTTCTTTTTTTTTTTTTTTTTGAGAAGTAGAGCAATTCTCATGAAAAGAGATGTATCTTTGCAGCTATAACAGGCCGCCAATCATCGCCGTGGTCGCTGGACCTAACCATGTCAGTCACATTCTCGGCCTCCCTTGAGGTCCAGACTAGAGTGAGATCTATTTCCTCAAAAGCCATCCATATCGGTGCCTGTAATACACCTTTCAGGCCCTTTCAAGGAGCCTTTCGATCGGTGTGGCATTGCCATCTCATCACCATCGGGGGCCCCAACTGTGCGTCAAACTTACACGTGAGTCTCTTCCCGCGTCTCTCCCCAACCCCAAAACAAAGCCCCCAACACAGGATTGACAGAACCCAGGTCCCTCTGCCTAAAGGCAAACAAAACTCGACCACGCCAACCGACGACAAACTGCGATTCCGATGCCAACAATCCCCGCTAGAGGAAGGGGGCTGGCCCGAAGTAATGCAAGGGGTGAAACCTGACAACTCGTTTTTTGCTTTTCCCTCATTCAGCTGGGCAGTGTTTAATTAGCTGCCAGATGTCGGCGAATGATGTAAGAGTGAATCTCGAGGGCCGTCCAAGAGTGTAGGTGTGATGGCTATTGGCGAGCCGCTGTCCGCTCTTCACGCCACTGTCTCATCCATCCCACCCTCTCGCAGTATATCATTTACTATATATCATCCAGCTGCTGCCCGCTCTTCTCTTTCTTTTACTTTTCCTCTTTCTATTCATCTGCCTTTTATCCTTCATTCTTCATTCTTCTATTACACGTACCCATGACTTGCGTTGGCATGACTGCTCCAACGAACCCTCAGGTCGATCCTCCGGTCGATCGTTACGCGGCTGAACGCCGTCGCTTAAAAGCAATGTCCAAACCCTTCCTCAATGATGAGTTCATGGAGGGGCCGCTCCGATTCCGGGGCAGTGAATACAGACAACCGCGGCTCCGCCGCAGCACTTTTGATCCGAAGACGCTTGTTTTCGAGTCTCGACTTGGAGGCGGCGATGATGGCTTCGTCTGGAAGGTCAGATTCGATAGCAACGAGGGACCGTTCGCCATGAAAGTTGTAAGTGATTACTTATCTCACTGTTAACCAGCTCTCACTAACGATGCGAGTTCAACAGTTTTGGGACCAAGTGCCTCCCCAGGAGGTTGGCTCCTATTACCCGATGCAGCGAGAGTGCCAAAATGCCGCCGTCCTCCAGATGATGGAGGCGGCCGTGGCCAGCGACCCAGTTTTGGTTTACACAAATCCCTATGGAAAGGTGGACGCCAATGAGAACTATTTCTCATTTTGTGAAGAAAACGCCATCAGCAAGCTTGGCGTGAAGGTAGACGACACGCTTCCCTCAGGCACCAAATTGATTTCGGAGATGCCACCAATGGTCCAATGCTACGGCTGGGTGAAGTTCAATAGCGACGTGTTGGAAGGACTCCCCATCAGCTTGCAGGCCACGCACGATGAGCCGCACAAGGTCAGTAAGCTTGTGGGAAGCCACATGGACTGCATTGCGATTGTCTACGAGTTCATTGAAGAGAGTAAAAACAGAATCGGCCCCGTGGGAAAGGTGGACAACTTCCTCTGGTTGGCGGGCTTTGCCTATGCGAACGAGCCTGAGGAGAAGAGCTGGAGGAACAGCATGCTGGTTGACCACTCTGAGATTATTCACATGCGCGGATATGGGTGGGATGAGGAGGATTACATGGGCAGAAGTGCCGAGCAGATCATTGACGACGAAGACTTGGTGGAGGAGTTGAGTCCTGATTACGATCTTTCATGATCTTTCGAGGCCTTTGATGGATATCATCGTATCATCGAACAGCATGTATTTATGAGCGATTGGGCTGGCCATTATGCATACCTCTCGGTATGGGCCACTGGGATATAATGGGATCATGAATGGGCATGGGCGGGATTACTTGGGAAAGCGACATGATTGTGCAACCAGATTGTCATAGTAACAGCACTAATCAGCGCAAATTGAAAACCTGTTTTGCTATTTGAATTTGATGCCATCTCTAATGATGATCGACAAGGCTTTGTGTTGAGCCATGTGTCAGTCAAGTAGGCTTTACTTTGTGCATCTCCCTGCTACAGTAGAATATACAGCGGTCAAGGCGGCATCATGAGCCGGATGCTGGACGCCTACGGATTTCGTTCGAGGCCATGTCTATTAAAAATTGTCTCCGGGGTTCACTCCGCGGCTTGGTGATAGGCCAACGGAGAGCGAATGTCTCACATCGAGTGCGAAAATCTCGAGGCGGTATCGATTCTAGGCTCTCATCCTGCATCGGATCCAGGCAGTTCCGTGTCTTAGTTGACATTTCTTTTCTTTTTTGCAAAGTCAGCTGCTCCTCCAGCGTGTATCAAGGCTTTCGAGTGATATCATCACAACCCCTATTCTTGTCTGCTATTGGGCACGAGAAAGATCGGTGAGATGGACATCCAATGAGGTCGAGTCCTTTTCAAGGGAGATGAAGGCGTCCAGGCTACTCCGCATCATTGGCCAGGACGCTTCCCGCGTTGTGCTCATGTGGTGTCAAAGCTGACTGCTCCCTTGCATGAGTTGATAGGGGCTTGCGTGTACAAGCGTGTTCCATCTTTAGGTCTGGGGTCTTGGCTTTGGGGATGGGAATGTCCAATAATGCAAGCCAACTTATCAGATCCCGATGTGCATGATAAATAATAATGCAGAGTATGACCAATTGATTAGGTAGAATAGACTCGGCTTGTTATTACTGATAGTATCGGTAATAGAGGAGAGTAATGGTAGTAGAGGAGAGTAACGATAGTAGAAGATGGAAGCGACTGTAGACGTAGTAGCGGTAGTAAACGATAGTAGTCTACCATCACGTCTTTCCACCAAGGGTCTCATCTGATTCAAGCCTCTCTCGCTCCCTCAGAAGCACTCGCCTCATGCGACTGTAGAGGCCTTCATCTTCTCGGTTACAGAAGAACTGACCGTCCTGGAAAACAGTCAGACTTAGCTCATTCAGCAGCGCAATCAATCGTTGGTGATTAGGCGTGAAGTTACCACTGGCGATCCTCATGAATAATTCCTCCGATCATACGGTTACCAGGCCATGGAAGTCTTCGTCCCAGTCTTTGTCTTTGCTCCAGAGGCGCTCAAGCGTTGCTCTTTGATAGTAAGCTCGTAATCGATGATGAACGCGGATCAAAGAGGACTTGTTCTATCCTCGTTCAGCTTGAGATTGTTGATGGATATGTCTCTGTGTAGAATTCCAACTTTATGTAGAGATTCACGCCCCTGATTGCAGTCTTCGGGTGCCTTTAGCAGAACTGAAGTGGTATTTGCCTTGTATACAACTTGTCCACAATCTCTAACGATGACAGGCCTGTGTGCTCGATTTACCAATGCCTCTTTGCTAATTCCGCTGGTTGGCAACGTTGGTCGTATTCGTTCATGGGGAGGGTTACCAGGTTGACTGGGAAGAGACCGCTTAGCACCAGCAGTTCTGCCACTATCACCTTCGCCATCAAGCGACTGAGATGATAGTTCCAGCTGATAAGCTTTTGCGTCTCTGGAGATCGAGCCACGGTGAATGTTGTCGTGAATCTCATCGACTTGCGATCGGACGTGGACGGTTTCATGGTGGTAATACCGGGTAACATTGGTAACACCTTGATCGGTCGCCTCTTTAAGCAGCTCCCCCCCTTCGTTGCATTCGATGTATTGCCATGAGTCTTTAATTACAAGCGGCATCTGGGGGTCCTCTTCAGGATGACCTTTCCAGTAAGTGGTCGCCGGACCGGAGACACAAGGTGCTCGCTTTATTAGCTCGTCGAGTACGAGCCTCTCCGTCTTGCCATCCCGCTGAATGGTGACGATTCGTCTATCGCCCTCGAAAATGATAGCAGGATCGAATCCTAGTTGCTTTTCGTCCATCCATAGAAACCCAAGAGTTGTAGAAACAAAGTACAGCCCGGTTTCGCCGTCTTTAATGTCATAATGTCAAACTCCTCAGACTCGATCGCCCCAAGACGGCAGAGTTCCCAAATCCTCATCAACGAGCCACAAAGTGTGAAGCCCAGCACAAAACGACAAGTATATTGAACAGCAAAAGCCCCTCTTGCGTATCTTCCCAAGTCAACCCATACCCTGGACGGCTTGTCGTCCGACGGATTACTCTTTAGCTCCCCAGGCACAAGGATCCGGGACCAAATGTGTCAAGTTTTCTCTCCATCGCTTGAGTCCTTCACAGATCCAACATCTAGCTTGCTGTATGCTGTAGAACTGTCGATTGGCGCCTTGAGCTATATTAGCGGTCCGCGTGGGGAGAAGGATTTTGATTGTGGTTCGACGCCAATGCTGCCAACTCGTTGCAAGTTTCTACCAGCCTAATACACGACCCTGATTTGCGTCCTTGGGCCACCCGCACCATCCATCCTCAGGGTCAAAGAGGGGGCTGTCACTCTCTTGACAGTTGTCGAAGACGGCCTCCGGCGCAGTCTCAAGGCCGGCCACATCACCAAAGAAAACCTCGTGGAACCAAAGGAGACCGACGTACATAGCGCCTAGTTCTTCTCGAAGGACTCTAACCACATCTCTGTGGTACTCGGAGGAATTCGCGAAGCTGCTAATGTTGCGGCTCCATGGTGTTTGTTGTAAAACGAGTAGGATCAGGACTAACGGTCTGTACCTGTCCAGTTCTCTACGCGCATCATTATCATCTCGTTTATGCCTGGTTTTCTGCGCGTCGTTAAGATTCAAAATCTGCAATTTAAAACTAAGGCTCAAAGACTTCTAATACCACAGTCTATTAAGCTCCACGAGTTATTCTATCTTTATATTACCTACTAACAGCTTGCACATATAGATGGCGGTAAATAACAATGGCGAGCCCGTTTCTCGCTCCAGCAGTGCCTATCGCACTCTTAATCATCTGTGCAAAATTAGTCTCGAAGACCCGATTAACAAAGGACCTACCTCTGCTCATTTTGTCCGAGCCCTCATGGACGTAGAGGGCATGGCTGAGGCGAGGCTGCCGAGCGGTTGGGCTACTTTTGCTGAAAGAAACATACCCAGACATCCGCAGAATTTCACGGTAGAGGGCATGGGCTAGTTTAACTTTGTTCAACCCCCGGCCGGTTGCGTCAAGACAATAGTCTTAATATGAAGAGTGCAAACCGGATGTTAATATTGGTTATATAACCGCTATTTTCTTCTACCATCTGCTACTGTCACTACTCTTTTCTACTATCGCTACTCTCTTCTACGAGTACTACTCTTTTCCCGTACTTGTATATGCTAAATTTGTGACAGGTGATGTTGTATACCTGGCCAACTTGAGATGCTGGCTACTAAACAAATCCCTATATATAGACACTATCCATGATCAGTGAGAATCTCGATGAGCTGTGACAATGTGTTCAGTAAAAGTAAAGCAAGACATAGAATGTTTATGGTTGTCTCGCCCCGTGTACTAGGTATGCAGTCTTACTTATGTTATGTATCATATTTGCATTTTTGTAAACTAGATAGTCACGATTGGTAACGATGATTCCAGTGCAAAGTGATGATAAGACTTTTATAGTGAATATCTAGAAAATGTATAGAGAAAAATAGTCATAGCAAAGAACAAAGTGTTAAATAAGCAGAAGCTTTCATCTGCTGAACACATATCATGCCGCGTAAAATCATCGTCTAATCCCAACTCCATATCGCATCCCTTGATCGCTTCCATATTAAAAAAACCGATGGCATTTCGCCTTATGTTGAAAGAAGATGAAAAAGAAACCAAAGTCGAATATAGCGGGACAATGCCCGCATACTCATGGCGCTAATTCCAAAATCTCACAGGAGGCATCAGAGTCTCGTTTGGTTTGGCAAGCTTTGATGCTTGCCTGGAAGAGCTGCTGCTGTTCCTGTCTCCCAATAGGGCTCTCTTTTCTGTGGCAACGGAGGAGATCGAAGCAGTCTCGCTCCGGTCATCCCCTCGTCGCTGGCTGTGGAGAATGCCACCAATTCGCTGGCTGAGGGAAGATGAAGACTTTTCGGACTTGGATTCGTGATCCTTGTTGATCTTCTTGCCCAATGAGGGGCCGGGTCGTTCAGCCTTGCCGATTTGAAGGCCGCCGTGGTGTCCGATGAGAGACATTATGATGGAGGATTGGTTTGAGCTGTTGCTTATTGTTAGTCGGTTTGTGCTTATAGCTTGTATTGGTTGTGAGATTGAGTGGGTGTGCATACAGATTGGAGTGAATTGGTTGAATTGTGGAGGGTGGTTGATAACCAAGCTTTGTTGTTTTGGTTTCTAGAGCTGGAATGTTGCTTTTGTTTGTTGCTGTTGTTCTGATTGATGTCTGCCTGAGATGGCCACAACAACCAGGCATCAGCCAGGTCTATATATACACAACCAGGCTTCCGTGAAACTTTGTCCTTGTCCCGTTCGGCAACATCTCAAGCCATTGAAAAAGCTTAGTTGCGTGTGCTTGGCCCACATTCCACATCATGGCCACGATGCTAGCGTCAGCAGATTGCCGGTGCCAGAAAAGTTTTCCAGCAATACGCACACATCCAAGCATCTCATGCGTATTGTCCCTGTTTTGAGATGGTGTGCGTGCCGGACTCCGTAATGCAGTCACCACTAACTAGCCTGGCCGCGCGCACAGCCTGCCCAATTGACTCATTGCGCGGGTCAGCCGTTGCGCGTAATGGATCCCAGGGCCAAGCACCAAGAGAAGCTTGTTCGTCCCCCTGAGCCAGCCTTGTGGGGGAGGGGCTAGTGGTGGAGACGAGCCAACGAAGGATGATGACGAGTTCTGCCTGAGGAGAAGGATTTGGATTGCTCAGGCAGATACTGTTGATGGCCAATAATCGAGTATGGATGAGCCAATGACCACGCGGCATTTGCTGCAGATGTGGTGTTGTTTTGTGAGCCTTGGCTAACTCGACATGTCCAGAAGCTTCTTCTGCTTCTGCTTCTGCTTCTGCTTCTTCTTCAGCCCCGTAGTATTAGACGATGGCTTCTAGATGCATTGTTGTCAGTCACGATGGAAGCTTCGCCTCATCCCCTAATCCCACAGTTACCAGATTCGCACCAGGACAATCAACATCCACAATCAAAGTAACATAGTCTCTTTCATTTCCCATCGTGACTCCAAGACCTGCTCTGTTAATTAAAATCCATGTAATTCACGCCTATTTGGGAGAAGGACCAGGCTTGATGTTGGCAGTGCCCGGCTGAGTCACCGTTCACAAACAAACAGCCACGTTTTCCTCTTTGAGAGAGACGCCAACGAACCTTGAAGGGATCGTCTGAATTGGATGCGCTAGTGGTGATGCTACTGTGCTGTCCTAGTAAGAGACCAACATTTGGAAGCCCGTGAATCTCTGCATCAGATGGAATTGAAATCTCGGGTAAAACCGACGGTGACGACACACTGTGCGTGCGATGATACGTGTGCGTTACGTGGACTCTCGTCAGCACCGCGTATCTCTGCAGCCAATTTCATATGACGAGATACTTAGTGCGTGCAAGCTCAATATCCCCCTAGAGTCTAGCCTTAACATTATCCCCTCTCTTGTCTTTCACTTACAGCAACTGCCATCAGTACTTTACATTGGACATGCAATTGCACTTTCCCTCTGCTCAATATCCCTCTACATGTGATCTGTTTCGGCGCCCGGAAATATCCGTCGCAAGCCGTTAAGAAAAATATTTTTTCTTCTCTTCCAACTATTTTGTGCAGTAGACACAGCCATGTAACACGAATGAATTGGGTGCAGCACATCGTGACTCTTTTCATGCAGCCTGCAATTTCGTTATGACTCCCATTTGTCGTCCTAATCCAAAACCGGTACAGCACGACTCCATCCGCCCAGCGGCATTCGATGCGATTTGCTGAAGCCAATACAAGCGCCCCATGACCCTTGCTTGGGTTATCAAGAGCCAGAGTCATCACGGGTTAATTTGCAGCCAAGCGAGAAACCTTATGCTCAAAAAGCTCAGGAGCTTACGAAGGGCGGAGGATGCCGTTACGTCGTGGATGAGAAATGGAAATCTACGAAGGTGGATCGAGCATCAGCGCCGAAAAGAGCAGCAGTGAGAATACCGATTGGTGTCTTGTGCCCATCAGCCTGGTAGCCGTTTTCAATCGCTGGGATCTCGCACAGGAGCATATGTTTGAGCACAATACAATTGCCTCGACTAATTACTCCTCCGTACTGACAATGGCTATCAGCAAGCGTCTGTTCCATGATTGGGGCATCGAGCAATGAGCACTTGGACCGAATATCTGCATCTTAATCATTTTTCGTCTTGACCAAACGGAAGTTACCATCTATATAAAAGGACAATTATTGGCAAAAGACAAAAACACCTTAGAAATTGTCAAAGCTCAAATATTTCCTATCCAAACAATTCTCCAATCTCGCAATACAAAATTTCATCAAAGAGCTCTTGAACATGGCCAATTCTGTCTTGTTCATCGACTCCGCAGCTTCTAGTGTCATGTGGAGTGCTCCAAGCAACTCATTCTGCGCTAGCATTAGCGGGGCGACTTATCGCATCTTATCGATATGAATCCAACATCTTATCGCTATCAGCTAGAAAAATTTCCCAGTTCACTCTCAAATTCTGCTACTGAGCGGCGAGCGCAGACTGCCACGACAAGCCATCATGGAGGACCAAGCGCATAAGCCGCATCGCAAGAGCAAGGAGAAGAAGGAGAAGAAGAAACACACCGGGGGTAAGTGCTTCTTGGAATTGGAGTTTGGGAGTTTCCAGCAATTTATATTTGGACCGGATGTTGACCTTTGACAGAGCGCAATCCCAAGGCGTTTGCCTTCTCCAAGCCCGGCAAGCTTCAGAAACAGGCTGCCAGATCGTCTGATGTATGTTCCTGTCCCAACAACCTTTTCAAATGCCTGACGATTGATAAATCTCTGCATTCGAGCATTTTGGTTATCCACCCATTTTGCTAACTGCCTCCCAAGATCAAAGAAAAGCGTCTCCATGTTCCCCTTGTCGACAGACTCCCCGATGAGGCGCCGCCGCGTCTCGTCGCCATTGTCGGCCCCCCGGGCGTCGGCAAGACGACTCTGATGAAATCGCTCATCCGAAGATATGCCAAAGAGACAATTTCAGATCCCCAAGGTCCCGTCACCGTCGTCACCTCGAAGAAACAGCGGTTAACCTTTGTGGAATGCCCCAACGAATTGGAAGCAATGGTGGACATCGCCAAGGTTGCCGACATCATCCTTCTCATGATTGACGGTAACTATGGCTTCGAAATGGAGACGATGGAGTTCCTTAATATCCTGGCCGCTACGGGTATGCCAGGTAACGTGTTTGGTGTCTTGACCCATCTCGATCTGTTTCGCAAACCTGCCGCTTTGAAGGATGCCAAGAAACACCTGAAGCGAAGGTTGTGGACTGAGCTATACCAGGGTGCCCACCTTTTCTATCTCTCTGGTGTTATGAACGGCAGGTATCCTGATCGCGAAATTCATAACCTATCTCGGTTCTTGTCCGTCATGAAGACCCCGCGACCCCTCGTTTGGAGAAACTCCCACCCTTACGCCATTATCGACAGCTTCCGCGACATTACTCACCCAACCAAGATTGAAGAGGATCCCAAATGCGACCGATCCATCGTTCTATCGGGATATCTGCGAGGAACAAACTTTTCAACTCAGGGCCAGCGAGTGCATGTTGCCGGCCTAGGAGACTTTACGGTATCGGCTATGGAAGTACTGCCAGACCCTTGTCCTACCCCAGCGATGGAGCAGGCCTTGGCCAAGATCACCGGAAAGACAGGGCGGAGGAGACTGGACGAAAAAGAAAAGAAGCTTTATGCGCCCATGTCTGATCGGAGCGGCCTTAAAATCGATGGTGATGCCATCTGGATCACTAGAGAAAAGGGTTTCACTTTTGACAAGGATGCTGATAATACCGAGCGTGGCGAGGGTGAAGAGATGATTATTGGACTCCAAGCTGAGCGAAGATTGCTCGGCCAAACAGAGGATGGTGTACAGCTATTCAGGGGAGGCCAAGAAGTCAAGGCACTGGATGAGGTAGAAGATACCGGCAGAAAAGAGCCACGAAAGGCCAGAATTGCTGAACGGGAAGAAGAGGACGATGGCGAGAACGAGGATGATGAAGGCTTCGTCAGTGGGAGCGACGAGGGGGAACCAGATGAGGAGGAAGAGTTCAATGAACGAAAGTTGGGTAAAATGTTCCGCAACAAAGATGCTGACAAAGAGATCAATGGGGATGACGATGTTGCATTTGCGGACAGCGACTCCGACCTTGGCTCCATTACAGACCTGGATGAGGATGCGGAAGACGATGAAGAGTACGACTCTGATGAGGAGACTGCCGCCCTCAGATGGAAAGAAGGCATGGCCGACAGAGCCATGAAACTTCACTCCCGGAAGCGTACATACCACACCGCAGATTTGGCTCGCTATCTGTACGATGGCTCTATGACTGCCAGCGAGGTCATCAAGAGATGGAAGGGTGAAGAAGACGAGTCAGAAGAGGAGGACATTGAGCAAGACTCAGAAGACGAAGAGTTTTTCAAAAAGACATCACATGAGAGCGAAGATCTAGTAGAAGACCGGTCAATACCAGAGTACGACTACGAGGACTTGGCAGCCAAGTGGGCTTCTCAAGAGAACATTGAAGCTCTGAAGAAGAAGTTCACATCAGGAAAGCGAAACGGAGGCGGAGACGACGATGATGAGGATGGTGAATTTGGTGGCTTCGATGACGACGAGGATGGAGATGGAGATGAGGGTGACGAGGACAGCGAAGGCGATGGCGAATTCGAGGACCTGGAAGCCGACCCCCAAAGTGCACCCCAGCAGCAGACAGCGGAAGAGATTCAGTCAGAGCGTGAAAAGAACGCCAAGAGGAAAGAGGAGCTCAAGGCGAGATTCGAGGAGGAGGATCGAGATGGCTTCATGAACGACAAGGCGAAAGCTCGTCGAGAAGGAGGCGAAGACGAGCAAGAGTTTGGCGAGGATGACTGGTACGACGCGCAAAAGGCCATGATCAAGAAGCAGCTGGACATCAACAAGGAAGAGTTTGAAAACCTGGATGAACGCCAGAGGGTCGCCGTCGAGGGTTACCGTGCTGGCAAATACGCCAAGCTGGTGCTCGAAGGAGTCCCGGCTGAGTTTGTCTCACGCTTCGATGCCCGGCTGCCCATCATTGTCGGCGGCTTGTCGGCCACAGAGGACCGCTGGGGCTTCGTCCAGGTACGCATCAAGCGCCATCGCTGGCACAAGAAGATCCTCAAGACCAACGACCCCCTGATCTTCTCGCTCGGCTGGCGCCGCTTCCAAACGCTGCCCATCTACAGCATCTCCGACTCACGGACACGCAACCGCATGCTCAAGTACACGCCCGAGCACATGCACTGCTTCGGCACCGTCTACGCACCGCTGATAGCACCCAACACGGGCTTCGTCTGCTTCAACTCCTTCTCAAACGCAACTCCCGGCTTCCGCATCGCCGCCACCGGCACCGTCCTCTCCGTCGACGAGTCTACCGAGATTGTCAAGAAGCTCAAGCTCACGGGATCCCCCTACAAGATCTTCAAGAACACCGCCTTTATCAAGGGCATGTTCAACTCGGCCCTCGAAATCGCAAAGTTCGAAGGCGCCTCCGTCAAGACCGTCTCCGGCGTCCGCGGCCAGATCAAGCGCGCTCTATCCAAGCCCGAGGGCCACTTCCGCGCCACCTTTGAGGACAAGATCCTCGCCAGCGACATCGTCTTCCTGCGCGCCTGGTACCCCATCAAGCCGCACCGCTTCTACAACCCCGTCCTCAACCTCGTCGGCTGGCAGCCCATGCGCCTCACCGGCGAGGTCCGCCGCTCCGAGAACGTCGCCACCCCCCAGCTCAAGAACTCGCAGTACCGCAAGATTGAGCGCCAGACCCGCCACTTCAACGGCCTGCAGGTCCCCCGTGCCCTCGCCGCCAGCCTGCCCTTCCGCTCCCAGATTGTCGCCATGAAGCCTCAGAAGAACAAGACGTACATGCAGAAGCGCGCCGTCGTCCTCGGTGCAGAGGAGAAGAAGACGCGTGCCTTTATGCAAAAGGTGCTCACCGTCCACAACGACCAGGTCGCCAAGCGCCGCGCCAAAAAGGACGAAAACCGTGCTGCCTTCAAGAAGAAGCTGGCCGAGGGCGACGAAAAGAGGGAAGCCAGGGAGAAGAGGGAGAGCAAAGAATACTGGCGCAAGAATGGTCGCAAGAGGAGTGCTGGAGACGACGAGGGTGGTGGCGGTGGTGGCAAGAGGAGAAAGTGAGGGAGCTGATGGAAATAACGGCGCGAGTTGCGTGTTTAGCAATCAAAGTTTCAGCATCAGGGATAGATTTATACTGGCTACTGTACTCACTTACATATTCATATTATACTTATTGCCAATGCATATATAACACCAAGCACGTCTCCTACCTTATTCATACACGATGTGATAATCTTATGACCGTCTCTCAATGGTTACATACGATCATCATGGATATAATCATAACAAATCATTCAATTTAGGCACTCTCAAACAGAGGCAGATAGGGCGGAGGGAAATGATATGCAAACCCAACCTGCAAGAAACATTTGCATGCTACTTAGACTAGAAAGGATTCCACAACTAGCTCTCTGCCTAGAGCCACCAAAATAAATCCATATGGAAAAAAGAGGAGGATAATCTCAACACAGGGCAAGGGAAAGAATAAAGGGAAAATAAGCAACCATCCCAAACTGATAAGGAAAAAAGGAATTTGCAAAACAAACCTACCGGCCTTGTAGCAAACGCCGTTATCCTCCACACTCCTCCCCGGTGAATGTGCCTCTATTAGCGTAAAGGGTCACTTTTCTTCAACAAACGTTTCCCCCATTACGCCGATAGGGCGGATATCATGATGCTCTGATCGGTGGTACACCGTCGGTCCCCAAAGTCATGTGTCCTTCCTGTTCTGATTTCAATCTTGAAAATATCCATCACCCCAGGGGGAGTTATGATCTGCCGTATAAAGAATGTGAAAAGCGCTATTGGATAGCCCAGCGTTGCGTTTATCGCTTCTTTAACCGTAAACAATCGTGCGCGTCGACAAATCCATTTAGGCATGGATAGGTTCTTGAGGAACAACTGGTTCGGTCACCTTGGGCTCCTCGGTAGGAGGGGAAGGGAATTCAGGGGACTTCTTGGCGGCTCCGGGAGCAACGCCGTGGCCGCGTAGGATCTCCTGGACCTTTTCAGTATAGTCTCCAGCATACTGCTTGCCGACGGTGGCGAGATGGTCGGCCTGCTTCTGAGCAGCATCTCGAACCTGGGCAGTCTGGGCATTGATGGCATCGGCAGCAGTCTTGAGCTGCTCATCAATAAACTCTTGGTTGGTGGAGTAGATCAGGGGGGCGAAGAAGGCAATGGAGGTTCCGATGATGGCAAGAACCCAGTAGGGTAGCACCTTGATCAGGAGGCCTGAGATGAAGGCAGCGACGCAAGCCTAGGGTGCGAAATATTTAGTTCCTAGTCAATCAAACCACAAAGCTCGCGTGCGACTTACGGCAGCCGAAACGCCGACATTCTCAACAAAGATGATGCGCTGGCTTTCAATCAAGAAGAAGTTGATGAGTCCGTGAGCGTCGCTAACCAGCCTCTCAAAGGTATCCCGGGAAAGCGTGTAGTACTGGCGGGGGCGGAACTGAGAGGCCAGGCCGTTACTAAGGACCAGTTTGCCAGCAACCTCGGCAGCAACAGTGGTAGCCAAAATCATCCAGGACAATGAAAGAGTCCAGCTAAAGAGGTTGAGATACCGAACGGCGATGATGGTAGCAACGACGGAAACATAGGCGATGGCCGAGTTGCCTGCAGGTAACAGTCAAAAGTTAGCATGAAAAGCCGTGCCATGTCTGCCATGATTCTCTGTATCAAGAGGTGAAAGTGATCCCACACACACGAAAGAAAAGAGGTGGGTGCATCGCAGCTAGAAAGTGGGCATATGTTTGCAGCAGGCAGCGGGCATTACTCACGAGGGTTCTTCCAGGACAAAAGCTGGGAGAAGAGCGAATGGTAGGGCGTCAAGGGCTGTTCAGTACTGCCGTTGGCGGCTTCTAGAGCTCATCGTCAGCTACACAGGAGGGGCAAGTGGCGGCTTGAGGCCTTGTTCTGTCACATGCAAAACTGCCCAACCCAAGCGTCAGCATCCGTCATCCATGATATTACTGGGCAGACCCCGTTTCCCTGTATGTAGGTACGGGATCGATCGAGCGGTAGGCAAGTGGGAAAGGGAGAAGCGTAGCAGTGCGCCCACATACCTTACTGGAGTGGCCATTTACTGCGCCAGCTGTATCGGCCATGATGATTGCGTTGTTTTGCTTTGTCGTCGGGAATTTGGTTGGAGAGACTTTTTTTCTTGGAGGGGTCTGTCGGTCGCACTACCCTGGCGAGAGCTCCTGTGATGCGGGCGGCGGCGATGAAAGGTCGGAAGCTCTGGATTTCTAGGGCTAGACAGCTGTCGTCTCAGTATCAAACCAGAGATAGGAAGAGGACAAAGGGGAACAGAAAAAACAACTGCGCAGGGCCAGAGGCGGCGAAAGCAACGGAGCGTCTCGCTTTGGCCTGTAGGGAAGCAGGAGGTGGTGATTCTGACAACGTACCTTTTTGCGATGTGCTGATGGAGGAGAGAAGAGTCGCAGCTCGGAGGAGGGGGAAAAGGCGCTGAAAGTATGGCGGCAGGTGGGATGCTTTTTTGCTTGCCCTGGACTGGAGTGTGCAAGAGGGAAGTTTATGGAAGGACCTAGGCCTGGTCTTTCAGGTGATGGTCTGGTGGAAGCTGCGGGCAAGCTTGCTCTTGCTAGCGGCAGGTGTCGACGTGGTTGTGACGCTGCGATTTTGTGCGCCCCTCCACTTGCTGCCTGCCAGTTTTTCTGCGGCACTGGTTTTACTATTTTATCGATTTAATTTATCTGCTTTTTTAGGATACGATTCTGGGGCTCTTTCCTCTTTCGTATCTTGTGGCTTCTATCAAATATAACCTTTTGGGTCTTTCCTTTCTCCTTTTTTTTCTCCCTCCTCCTCGCTACTGAAGTACTGAAGTACTTGCTGGATGTTACGGAGTACCTCCACCAGAAACAACACCTTCCCACTCTGAGAAATGAGGAAAAAACTAGGGGAAAACACAAAATCACATCAAAATCAAAATTAACATGTGCTGGTGGGGAACTGGTCTCCTGCTCTGCGGCGAAGAGGGTACCTGTTCGGTATGCACAAAGTACCTTAGCTCCGCCAGTGGAGTCTCTTTGCGGAGGGCCAGTGCGGAACAGGTACAAGCTCGGGCTCGTAAAGCTACAAGACCGCAGGCATGATGCAACACGATGGCGCTAAGAGCAAAGAGCTGCGACAAGGTGCTACAAGGCAAGCATCGTCACCTGCCCACCAATGACGCAGCGCCCTGGAAGCTCCATGAATCGCTACAATCTTGCTGCTCTACCCACATCCGCTCGCCCACGTTGCCTCTTTAATTAGGTATCACGAGAACTCCCTTGCCTTTGCTGTATGTAGGAGTACCTGTACTCAAGGAGGTATTTGTATGCACCAGACCCGACCCGAGCATCGGCATCAGCATCTTACCTTACAGTAGACGCCCAAGTACTAGGTACTAGGTAGATATCCGACGCCTGCTGATGCGCTCAAACCAAGACCGTGATGCCGGCCGTCGCAGATAAGCAAAAACGAGACCTCTGCAGCCAACCAGGCGCAAAGCCGCCCCCGGGGAGCCAAGCGGCATCATGTATCATGTACTGTAGCAGCACTGCTGCACGCATGCATGAGACGTAAAAGCCAACATGCCTGTCTGACGAACCAATAGTGCTCCGTTAGAGAGATTAGAATAGTACCAAGGCTGGTTTAGATGCTCCGTAAATGCGAAACCCTTTTTCCCCCATTAGCTCCATGCAATCGGCAAGCATCGACCTACCACAGCGCGCTCAGTAAGTTGATATTACAGGTCGAAGGCGACATGCTCGGCACCTCCACAGCTTCCAAATCTACAAAGGTCGGAATGGTGGCATCATGCCGCCCAAGCCTTTTGGTCCCACCAGGGCGCTCTTCCGCTCTCCCGCCATCTTCGCACATGGGGTTTGCTTTTGCCTTTGTCGTCATGCTCTCGATCTGATTGAAATCATCCGCAGCACGGGAAACGGTCATTCGCCTTAGTTGCCTCCGGTTTCCGGTCCAGGCACGACGAGGCTTTGAACAAAGAGAGCATCAGCTGCCTTTAGCCAGGGCACGTGCTCCATTGCCGCCATTGATCATTCATTGGTCAGGTTCTGTCGCGATGTGATGCTGAGGCTAACAGGTAGATATGATATGAGCTCCTACATTTGTGTGATGCAAGGGAGATGTAAGGGTCATATTGATGGTACAGTAAGAACCTTGGTGGTTGATTCCGACATGCCTGGTCTCCTGGAGGCTCTAGGTTAGTACTACCTGGTACTTACTGGCTCGATATATGTGCGCGAGGATCATCCCTATGACGATGCGGTCGATCTGCCTTCAGTTTTGTCTTTTGTATTAAACGGTACACACTCTCTCAAGTTGAATAGCCAGTTCAGGATAGGGGACCATAGGTTGAAAACCGGCCATTGTGCTAAAGATTCCTAATAATGCTACACTATTCAACCAATGTGAACTGGAAGTGTGAGATTTAGACAACAACTAGATTCAGACAACGCCCAGACTTGCTATTACATGACATCATAAAGTTACCAGTTCGCACCGCAACAGGCAGGACTACAAGCCAGCAACCGCAGTCTTCCTATGTTTTGGCACTGGACAGCGAAGCTCGACAGGTATTTCGATGAACCCGATAAGTACCTATGATATTGAAAACTGGGCAGATACATGGCGGGTTGGGGGCAGGAACTCGCTGATGACAGTGCAAGAAACAGCGATGGGAAGGTGCCCTCGAGCATTATCAACGAGAGCTGACTAAAGAAGATTACAACTTCATTGTCAACTTGAAATCGCCGGAAGAATTGGTCAGGATGGTAGACGAGATGATTCAACAAGACGAAGCACTCGAACTGTTGAAGTTTGCTGTCGCAACCATCAAGACACTCAAGTTTGTGAGGGCAGGGCAATTTCACGAGTATAGCAAGTGCCTGGCCTTTCCTACCGTCGCAACACCTTTCAATTCACAGGCTCAGACCCGTCCTAGAAGATCAAAGCAAGCACATCGCAGACTGCAAGGCAAAGTTCGACAAGACATCGAAGTACAATTCGCATCGTATCCCAACGATCAAGAAGGGTACAAGCGCAGCTCTTGACCCAAGATAAGCAGTCATCACCGCGAACTGAGATGCTGACCTCCTGCGAGCCGCTTTTCCAACGCAGGACAAGGGCTCAACTCTCTTCAATAAATGCTTGCGGCGGCTTTCGGGCTGGAAACGTGGCCTCCCAGGCACTCATTAGCTGGACGAGAAGAGCCTCTTGGTGCCTTCCGGCCAGGGCGGCAAGCCCAAAGGGACGGCCGTTGAAGTCGAGGTACGACAGTGGCATCGCGGCAACAGGGTAGCCTAAACGGTATCATGATGACGAATTCAGTCAATTGCGCATCCTTTGCCCAGGATTGGTTGTGTGACACTCACCACCGCTCGAGGCCATGGTTGAAATGAAACCATCGGCCGGGCCAATGATGACGTTGACTCCATGGGTTTGAAAGACGCGCTCCACCCCCGAATCCCTCGCCACCTTGCGCATGTGGGCGAACAGGCGGTCGTACTCCGTCGCAGAAACGTTCTGGTTCTCACATTTGATAAAGGTGTCCTGTCTCGGATGATCTATATACTCCCGTCAGCGACGAGTAAGCGACTCCCCATCTGCGAATCATTTACATACGCGGGGGCAACTCCTCATCTGCGTGTTTCCTGTTGAACTCGATAATGTCGGTAATGGTGCGCATGTCGCTCTCTCCAAGGTCCTGAAGGTAAGCTGTGAGATCCCTTTTCATATCGGACACTATGGAGAATCATGTCAGGCAAGTTGCCGGAGCTAACAAGTGCTGGCCAGTAACATACTGGTGATGATATCCAGAGTATTCCTGCCTTCCAACTCAAATGCATCGACTGTAACAAGGTCGACGTCGTCGACGAATTTGTCTACTTTTGTCTTGACCAAATCGTACGCCTCACGAGTCTCCTTCAACTATCTCCAAGTTAGTCGTGGTGACGAGGAATTTGGCTGCTGGGGATGTTATGTAATATCTGGGCTTCGGCGCCGTCTACCGGCTTTATGAAGCTGTCCGGGTATCTCCACTTCGAATAGTCGAGAGCTGCTACCGATATACCGGACCATGAGCCAGTTAGGTTTTTTGTGTATGACTCAGACGGAGACCTAGAGGCGAGAACATCAAGCAGCACCGCTAGGTCATGGGAAGTCTTGGTCATTGGTCCAGCCGAATCGAAGTTGGTTGACATGGGCACTATGCCATGCTGGGGGATGAGGCCAATAGTGGGCTTGATGGTGTACAGGGCAGCTCTTCCTGCTGGACAGAGCAGCGATCCATCAGTCTCGGTGCCGACAGAGATGGGGGCGTAGCCAGCTGACACGCCAACAGCGGAACCGGATGACGAGCCCGAAGGATTCTTGAGGCGGGTTAGGAACATTCTCTGCTTCGAGAACATGAGTTAAGGCTCACTGAGTGTCCGTCTTTGGAATCGTCGGGATCCAGGCCGCCACGGACATAGGCAGACTGTACTTGGCCACCGATAGCAGACCAGCCGCTCGGCATCATGGAGCCACTGTCATACAAACTGTTAGATGTCGTCAAGTAAAGAAAACCTCCGGGGTACACTAACCGAGAGTTGGAAAACTCCTACAACATAATATATGTTAGTTACTCCGCCAGGTCGATACGGGACGGGGCAATATGGGTACATACGCTGAGATTAGCCTTGCCCAGGATAATAGCCCCCGATGCAATGAGCTATGTTGATCTCCAGTCAGTCAGCAATCTAGGAAGGAACACGAAAGATATAGGGAACACTGTACCAAATCAACGAGCTTGGCGTTTTCCTTGGGCTTGGATCTCCAGAGCGAGAGACTGCCTGCCGTTGTTCGAAGACCGGTGTTTGGGTGCGTCGCGATGTTATCCTATTAGGCGGCCTCGTTAGTAAACCACGATAACTCAATGCCACAATCTACGCGACACATACCTTGACGAGGACGGGGATTTCGTGCAGTGGACCGCGGACCTTGCCGGCAGCTCTCTCCTCGTCCAGAGTCTTGGCGACCTCTTGAAGGATATCCAGGGGCGTAGTCTGGATCATGGCGTGGAGGCAGCCGTCATGCTTCTGGATCTGGGCGAGACAAGCATCGACGAGGCTGGCGCTGGTGATTGAACCAGCAGTCAACATCTGCTGGAGAATTTTGGGGTCAGCCGTGAGTAGGTTGGGCACCATCTTGATCTTGTGCGAGCGAGATAATAGGGGGTGGCGGCGCAGGAAGTCGCAGAGAGGACTGAACAATGTCATGAATGCCAGGCTTGCCAACAAACCGCAGACCGCGAGCTTGAGCAAACCGGACGGGGACCAGGGACGAAGAGAAAGGGACAAATGCTGGCGTCCAAGAACTAACGTCACGCACGGGTTTGCCATTAAACATTGAGCGCCCGCAGGTCAAAGCGGGGGACCAGAATGCAGTTATATCACAGTCTCACGAAAGAGGAGCAGGAGTCCCGATTTCTGAGCCTGGTCTTTGGAGATTGCAAGACTCGTCGGATCACGCTTAATCAGTGCGGGAACAAGAATTCCTTACTGACTGCCGCTACAAAACTTTCATCCAATGCTTGAGTTTATACAGCAGTGAGGAAATTGGTGGCACATGGCTAGATTACAACAAGGCATTACTTCTAGATCAAGGTTAACAATCTGTCTCAGCCCGGTTCACTTCCGTTGACAACTCCCAAAATCTCAACATCTACATAAGAACATTCTCCTTGAACCATGGTATATAGGTATCCCTTGCCCAAGCAGTCAGCCGACGGACACCAGCAATGACCGAATAAATATCCATCAAGCTCTTGGTGGTGCCAAACACCCACTCCGCCCAGAGCGTGGTTTTCCCTTCGTTATACGTGGAGATGACGAGGTGCCATCGATTGCCTTGTACAATGATGCCTGGGATAAAGCCAAGTTTCGACAACACCGCACGCTCTTCTGCCTGGAACTCTTCTTCTCCTTCATCGGCCCCTTTAGCCACGCGTTGTTTCAGAAGCTTCCGACCAACGGCCCATCGAAGAAAAGCCCACTGTGAAGCATGCCAGATGCCGATTTGCACCTGAGCCCTGTCCCATTCCACCCCGGGCTTCCTGGTTCCGATGCCAAGTACAAGCGGGCGAAGTTGGAGAGGTTCAAAGTCGGTATGGTTGACAGTTGCAGTTGGTGCAGTCATGCAGAACTCAGCCATGGCCGCCCTGAGTTCCTGATTCTGGTCGAGCGAGGCGTATATGCAGACGTCAACCATCCTGCCTGTGGATGACATCGGTTCGAATTCTCGATCCGGTCGGGCTCTGGTGCTGTAACGAGCAATATATGATGAAACTTAGCATGGTTTCTTATATCTATACGCTGATAAGAAGTATGGAAGCTTACCAAAGTATGGCATTAAAGTCATCACACTGTCCACCAAGACGGTCTTCGAATATGCCCCGAAGCAAGCGTAGAAGAACCTCACCATTCCACATAAGTTCTTCACCCTGAAACTTTTCACACTCGACGGCCCTTGCTAAAATGATTTTGACTTCTTCAAAAGACGGGATCCGGCCAGGTAAATCATCGTCGTGGCCTTGGGGCATAAAGGATGAGTCCCATCTTCTTAGTGACATTGGTTGATCCTTGAGCTTTTCCTCAATGGTCGACTTCAAAGCATGTGGTACAATATCACGACCACGTCCAATGTCATCCATGAGAAAGAACAGCTCCTTGGCGGCATCAGGCACCGTGCTCTCATTGAGGACTTGATATTCTACACTCGCCTCACATAGGCGCAGGCTCATCATCTGTCTTAGTGGCGGTGACACTCCTGAGATGGAGCTCTCCTCAGAAGCCGATGAGGAAACTGAAGCCGAATCACTTTCAACGTTATGAAAGCCTGGACGAGATGTTCCATTGAACTCGGCCAGCGATGGAAATCGGCGATTTTCAGGGGTGGTTAATGTCATGTTTGCTTGTTATTGTCGTCGGTGTCCCAGCAAAAACTTAGTAGGAGGACTTGGCGAGACGATTGTCGGACACAGATTTTGCGTGTTCTGGGAGGAAGAACGTGTTCGGCATGCTCAGGAAGACCTTTGAACTTAAGCAGGAATATTCCCCGTTATCTATGATCTCGATGACTTGCTATCAACGTATCACGACATGATGCATTGTTGTCATAAACAGCCGAGCGCGCGAGAGAGACGCGATATCTTGCATAGGTAAGTAACGCTTCTATGCACTGCTTTACACATGTACGGAGCTCATTGGCCCAAAATAGATGAAATACCAACCCGGGCCTGTCGGGGTAAAAGCCACGAAGTGTCACCCTCCAACAACGGAAGACGAGGCTTTCGGTTTGAAAAGCGGAGACTTGCAGTTCATCGAACCAAAGAGCTTCCGAGAGCCCTGCCGCAAAATGAAACCGGCGAGCATCGAGCCTACCACAGCGCGCTTAGCTATTCGATATCATGGACACGTCGAGGCACAGCATCCAAACTTTCTCGCCACGAAGCATGTGATCCATTGCCGCCATTCGTTGGTCAGGTTTTATTGCGATGTGACACCGAGCGCCTCTCCTGCAGCTGCGATGCAAGTGAGATAAATGTAAAGGTCATACTACTCACCGCTGGTAATAGCAACAAGTCAGTCATTTCCGCAGTACATCGTATTCGTAGAAGCAGGCAGGAGAAGAGACCAGAAGCCAAGAGGGATAGACAAATGAAAGACAAAAGTACAAGCTACGACGACTTCACGTATGCAATGCAATGACACCCTGTTGCTCACGATGCATCTCAACCCCTGTGCTAGGTATTTGCGTCCGCTATGTCTGCTCAAAACTGCCTCGCAAGCTTCGGCTCGCATGAATATCCTCTGACCCATCCCATGCCATCAAAAAACTCCGTGCTAAGTTGGAAGAAAAAATGAACGAAAAAGAAGAGAAGAGCAAAACACGCCTCGCTCCAGTATGAGCTGACCCTAATGCATAGATGAAAAAGACAGAAAGAAACAAACAAACCGGGCTTGTCCGTCCAAGAGACAACACCCTCCGTTCTACCGTGGCCATTCCTCCCAAGAGTGAAATCCTTCCCGTACGAGTACGTACTGCGCGCCCTCTCGAGCAAATGCAACCTTGATGAGCAGCAGATCAAAGGCTCATTTCCACAAGTCGTGCATTGTAATCAAAGGCCTCAAGTAGGTGGTGACAACAACGCGTATGGGTATTTCCCAATCCAACTTGCTCGGTGGCATGCTATTCTCCCATCTCTTTATCCGGACCTATCCTGTCTCTTTCTCTCTCACTCCGCTTCCCACGTCTCACCTGCGCCAACCCCAGAAGCCACCGGTGCCGGGAGACGTTGTCGTAGCTGGGGCTGGCGCCACTTTGACAGTGACCGATCCCGGGGCTGTGGGAGCGTTGGGAGAATCGTTTGGTAGCCCGTAGGCCTTTTTCAATGCCTCTAGCTTCTGTTTCGCTTCCTCGGCCTCCTGCTTCGCAATGGCCTGCGCCGTCTTGGCCTGTACAAGATCCAGTAGCAGCGTGTCGAGATCATTCGTCGATGACCTGCTGTCATCATTTGACACCATTGGGGTCGCTGGCATCGACGCTGGCGGCGGCGGGACAAGATCGTTACTCTGCAACAATGACGACTTTCGTCTGTTATTCGTAGCGCCCTGAGCAGCCATTGACTTGCTACGCCCAAGCTTAAACTCCCTCAAGCCGGCGGGCGGCTTCGGGGTCCACTCCGCTCCCGAATCGCGGCCACCAAGGGGATCCCCGGATATCGGTCTCGATCTCATAGCTTGTATTTGCTTTTCCAGCCGCTGCTTGTCTTGATGGAGAGCTCTGACATGACTGTGGCTTTCCCGAACCTGTTCTTTGAGAGACGACATTTCCTGGTCCAAATCATGGATCCGTCGGCTAAAGTCCTGATTCTGTGACATGGCGCTGGCTAGCTGGTCTTTGGCTTGATCTAATTCGACTTGCAATTCCGACTTCTGACCAGATGAGGGCGACTGAGGCTTGTCCTTCTTTTTAGTGTCGTCGTTTTCATCTGTGTTTCCAAAGCGGCTCTCCACGCGATCGAGCAGCTCCGAAAGGTCCTCGGTGGATGGTGCATCTTTTGCCTTGGTCGAGCTGTCATCAGATTCCTTCTCTGTTCCTACTTCTTCCTCCCCTTCTTTGGCATTTTCAGTTGCATCTTCAGTCGCATCTTCAGTGGTCGAGCTGTCAGCTCCATCCTCACTTTCACTTGCTGCTGTTTCATCCCCGCCGCTGGCTCTCTTTCTGAGTCCATCCAAAAGGGATCGCACAGCCTTGCGATCCTCCTCTCTCTCCTCTCGCTCACGCTTCAGCTCGCTCGACAACAGCGTATGACTCCGCTGCAACTCGCTCAGTGCTGTGAGGAGGTCTTCGATCTGGCTATGTAGATACCTATCTTCTGTGTTCTTATTGGTGCTAGGAGCGGCCTTGGGGCCTACCGGGGTCGATTCACGGCTTCCGGAATCGTCCTCATTTGTGTTTGAAGAATCTCGCGACACGGTGGTGGCATCCGTTGAGGATGAACTCGTGACGCTCATGGAGCTTGCCTCAACTGAATTTAGAGTCGAGGCAAGGCTCTGTTTGGAGGTGCTCCGACGCAACATGCTCAGCGGCCGTGACGGCGCACTCAATCCCGGAACCAATCCTGAGCCTCTGGGAAACGCACCAGACGATGCCCAGATGCGACCGAGGAATCGGGCTGCGGCTGTTGCGATGTCAGATGTGCGAGCGGTATTGGCGGTCGCGACTAGAGATTCGCGGTATCCCTGCTCGAGCTGGGCGAGCTTCTCTCGGGTGACTGTGCTTGTGAGGCTTCCGAAATCTTGCACAAATTCGTCGGCGTTGTAATGATAGCAGTCCCACAGACCCCTGGATAAAAGGAGCTGCATCACGTCTTCTAGCTCGGTGCAGGAAAGCAACCTGGTCTCATTCCTCCGCATCAGTGATAGCGCGACGCGCATTAGTGTCTCAGAAGCGCCCTCGGCGAAAATAACGTCGTATATCCGGAACAGCATCGGCAAGGGGCATGTGGTCGCGAAGAAACTCAAGAACCACTGCGAAACATATGCCGTTTCCACCTGCAGATCTTCCAGGTGGCTCCACAGCATTGGGAGATTAGCCCGCAGGAGTTCGCGGAACTGGTATATTCGCACATGAAGTCCCGAAAGATCTGGCAGAAAGCAACTCCTCAAATCATAGCGATCCATGAGACTAAAAACAGAAGAGACCCCGGTTAGCACATTCTCTTGTATCACGTCGGTCCAAGGGTAGCTGTGCCACCTTTGACTCTGGATGGAGAGACAAAAAGGTAGGGAGACGAAGAAAAAAAACAAGGGCAAGGGAAGCCGCTTACCGAACCAGAACGCAAAATGCCTGCTTGTCGGGCATGTGCATCAACAGAGGCCCGACGAGAAAGGCGAGGCCCTGGCAGTAGCCAATCTTGGTGTCATACAGACTAAACGTCTTGAGTACCCGACCAAGCATGCGCTGTCCATCACCATCCGGGTCGCGAAACATTTCAACACCAGGGAAACTCCGGCCGAGATCCTTGCCTATGAGACCCTCATAAGGGCTAGATTCGCCATTGAGTCGCTCGTACTGTTCCTCCAAGCTGGCGTCGCGAGCACCAGACATGCTCTGCCACACAACGCCTCGCAGCGGTGGGGGGATGCCTTTGCGGATCTTGTTGGACAGCAGCGTGGGGAGCCTTGCTGCGGTCTGCTGGTAGTCCTTGACGAGGGCTGCGTAGAATTCAAGATCTGTCATCGGTGGTGGGGGCAACATCGAGTATCGTAACGCGGCGGGTGTAGGGTCGCGAACCATCTTACGGAGCTTAGCCATCGATGGCGGGCGCGGTCTACTAGGCTGAAGCTTCTCAACAAGCTGGACCTTGACCGTCTTTGGATTTGTCGCCAGCTTGGCATTTTCCTGCTCTAAACGGGCCAGAAGCAAAGCGGTGGACTGCAATCACGGGTCAGCGGGGATGGGAGTTCGAAGGGGGAGGAGACGACATGGCCTGCATGTCATGACAAAGTATGCGCAACGTACATTATCAGTCTCTTCGTCTTTGGTCTGTTCATCTTCCGTCTTTTCCAGTTCCGCCCAGTTAACTTCCTCTGGATCCGAGCAATCACTATCGACATCGTCAAACTCCCCAAGTTCGTCCTGAAGGCTGCGGTTAGGTTCTGCCGGGGCAGCCAAAGTAGCGGTCGAGTTTCGAGAGGCGGTTGTCGCATCGAGACCGCCCTCGTCGGTTGGCTTACTGTCACTGTTCGTGTCACTGTTCGTTGGCAGCGTGGGTGAGTCGGGCTGTTTGCTTTCGAGACAATTGTTGGTGTCCAGCGACAGCGCCGGCGGCTCAGAGAGCCTCACGGTAACCATGGAATCACGGATCGTCTTTGGTGTCACAGTTTCGGCATCGTCGACGGGCTTCGGGACTGTTTCGGCAGCCAAGGTGGGAGTGGACGGCTCGTGGCCGTGCTTTTCGCCGGCGTCCATTGCCATCAGGGCCCGCCTGGCTGGTCGTCGAGAAGAAGTGTTGGTGTTGAGCCTGCTCTGTAGTAGGTGGATAGTGAAGGCTCGTGGTGAGGCGAGTTGCTCTGTTCCAAAGCCTTGTCCCTATTGTCACGGGGGGAGACTTCACTTCAGATACCGCCTTCCTCCTTTCCGCCGTGAAGACGGCAGAGGTACGGGTAGCGCAAAGTGGTTCGACTCGATTCCTGGAGCAGTCTGTGCTCAGCACCTCGTACCCAGTACCCAGTCTCTACCAGGTACATACGATACTCAGGGAACAGGTAGATCGGATAGTACTGTACGAGCAAGTACAGCAACCAACGTAAAAGCGGCCCTGGATACCCCGAGCCTGCGCCGGTGTGAGAAAGAGCAGCCTTGGCTAGTGGGTGTTCGGTGAGCGGAGTACTCGTACGGCAGAGGCTCGTTTCATCGAGGGGTTAAAGGAGTTAGTTGTCTGAAGGCCGGGGGTCGCCTTGCCGGGTCCGTATAATCAAGATTGGAGAGGGAGAGGAGAGAAAAAAAGAAACGACGAAAAATCCCCAAGGCCAAGGGCAGAAAGATCCCTCGGGGACAGGCCTAGGCTGTGGGGAAGAAGCGGCGTGCTGTATGTAGGTGAGTGAGCAGATGGTACAGTCCACTGTCCGGGCAGCGTGGATGGATGGAGTCGTGCCCAGATTGCTAAAAGTGTAGTAGACTACTAGTACTGTAGATACCGTGCTAGTCCTGAGCCCCGGAAGCGCCGTCGATGAAGTTGGCAGCTCAATTGGCGTGGGCGAGAAATTGCACCGGCTCGATGCAGCAACGGGCTCATCATCGAGTTTCGATTTCTGGTGTGTGCAATGCATATGGGGTAGCATCAAGTCAACCCATCCGTATCATTGGATGCTAATTGTCCGCTCGAGTACACGGCACCCCCAAGAACAAAGGTAACAGGGTACTCGATCTTGTGCCGCCATCCGCGTGCAGCTCCAGGTATCTCCCAAACCTGAGGTGGTGCCACGGCACGGTACCTTGGCTGTAGCGTCAGGGGTCGTTCGACCCGCCCTGACCACCTTTGCGACTTTGTGTGCGAGTGGGCTCGTCAATGCATCACATCGAGCGGTCACTTTCAACTGGCCGTGTGTAACATTTGGCGTCATGCAGCAAACTAACGTGAGGTTACTGTGTAGACGTCAGTCATGTTTCCTTCGGGAAATTTTGTATATGTTTTTCCTTTTTGTTGTTTTTTTCTTTCTTCTTTCTTTTTGTGGCGTCCGCCAGTGCCCGTCATTTCCTCCACAGAGCACCACTAAGTCTAGCCGCTATCCGCAATCCCCTGATTTCCGTCTTCTGCCCTATGTACTCCGTACCGCAATACAGCATCTCCTGCTTCATCTCATCTGTCAAAAAACCTAAACACCCCCACAATTTTAAAAGCGCAAACTGAAGCATGCAAGAGGCCGTGGAGATTGGCCTTGACCTCACTTTAAGATCAGCGCCATTGTCCCTCGTTTGAATGGCCAGCAATCGCTGTTGCTGGGTAAAAATAACCGCCGACACTCGCCACAAAGGGGATGCCAACGCCAAGGAAGATCCACCCCACGCGCGGGAGGACATGGGTGGATCCTTGCCACCTCCTGTGGCGCGAGCTGGTGGGAGAAGAAGCTCCAGCCACCTCTTAAGCCCCCATCTCAACGTCTTCCAGGGTATCAAGTACGTACAGCATTGTAGAGATTTTAGACGCCAGGCACCAAATTACAAACAGATGCTTTGCAGCAAATCAGAAGATTCTCTGCCTTCTTTTCCGGTCGGTGGTGTGTCTGAAGACTATTCTATTTTTTCGTTGAATGTAGAGTGAAGCGCTTGTTGCTCATTCGCCAGACGATATGGAGTCCATAGGTATTCCTGTTAGGTATGAGTTGTACAAGATGCCGTTCCACTTCGAGATGTCCTCATCAGGTTTGGAAAAACTTGGGCAACGCTACTCATACATGGGTCAGGCGAAGATCCCATTGGAGCAACACTGGTTACGATCCAATAACTTGGTTGCTTTTTCAACGTACTTGTAGAGACATACGAGCAAAAGCTTTACAATTGCCTGCTTGTTAACCGGATGACCCCGGCCTAGCATGATTCATTCGTCGCCTCCCAATCGATGTATCGGCATGATGTTACAACTCACAAATCGACAATGACCAAGAGAAATAAATCTTGCCACCAGCATACCCAGAACAAATCCAAGTGAGGAGATTTTTTCTCTCTCTCATACTGCATCACACCGCTGTTCTTCTTCAACGAAGCTACGAACGTTAGTCTCACTAGCATAGCGCTGCAGCATACAGGGATCCAATTCTCCAACTCAGCATTCATAGAGAACTAAACTGCTTGCAGTACAAGTAAGCCAATGCTGCATCGAGCTAAAAACAGGCGATTTCTGCATCGCTCTGCTTTTGGTAAAACTGACAAGGAAAAGAACTGCCTTGTTCCCCAGTGCGGCTCTCTCATAGGACCGATGCATGTCTCTGGTCTCCATCCGGCATCCATCCGGCAACTGACGTAGAGAGATCTATCGGCCAAGCATCGAGTCTACTTGTACGACGAGACATGAGCTTTAATTCATGGATGCCTTACGGCAAGCAAGTAGTAGGTATGGAGTAAACTCTGCGGGATGAACTGAAGAAGTTTACACAGGTAGTTGGAATAGCATTGCACATGTATGTCTATTGATGCCCTCTCTACCTCTTGCTATGGAATGATACAAGCGTTATTACTCCGTACCCTGCCCCCATCATCATCTTGACTGGTCTTTTTTAACATGGCTTCTTTGACTGGCCCCCCTTCTTCCATCTAAATGGGCCTCTTGAAAAGTGTCAAATGCGGATCAACAATATTTCAAGATGCATCTCCGCCATCAAAGAAACGTTTGCATATGATCTCGTGCCAATCGGGTCCATATTTACTCTCGCATATAATCGCAATCTCATTTGCCACTTCCTCGCTCACATCTCTCCACTCTGTCTCTTTGGTTTCAGCTCTGTGTTTTGCCAGAGTTATGATCTCAAACGCGTGTCCTGCCCACACTCCCCTGTGGATAGGTATGGGACAGTCAATGCTGTCGCAGGGACGTGTTGACCAGCAGATGCGCGATATGATAACTTGGCCAAATCCAAAGCCATCAATGAAAGGACCGTGAATGAATTCTGGTTTCAGAGCAATGGCTTCCGAGCGGACAAATTCCCCCGCTGTCAGGTTCCGGAGAATCCATGGCTGGTCTCGTGGAAAATAGGTTGCCTCTTCGGCAATGATGTCCCGATATGTCGACTTCAAGGCAGGATCATACCTGAATTTGTTCCGATCTCTGCATGCTGCATATATATCTATCGACAATTCTGACAGACTGTGAAATCTTTCCTTTCTGGCAAAGAGGGGAAGAGTGAAGTGATGCAGCGTCGTAGGGACGTACGTCTCCAACGGCGGCTCGGGGAATTCGTAGTTGTAAGGTATGTCAACTGTTGTTGGTAGTTCATCCAATTCTTCTGCAGAGAACAATCCTGGAGGAAAGTCCATTGTTTCAACGTCATCTCCTACGAAGACTATTCTCTTAGCAGCCCAACGCCCCAAAAATGAAGCATAATACGTGTGGAGGTGATCCCTTGCAATGGTCCAGAGATGTTTGCTTGCTAGACCGAGGGAAACAGTGTCTTCGATGAGATCGATTTGATCAAATATCAGTCGATGAATTTCCAAGGGGAGGTTGGAAAATATAGTAGGATTGGTATTGGCCTCGTCCTTTGCGTCGCTGGGCTTTGTTTCTGCCCGCTGCTGGTGCAGAGAGGAGTCGGTATGCTCTTCGCTGTTAGCTTTGCGCTTTAGATGCTTCCTTTCCTGCATCTCTTTGGGAGAGTCTCCAGCGGTTGCTTCGACAATCCGGCATTCGTTCTGGAGCTGTGACTCTGAGCCCGTAGATGTGGCCATGTCAGGTCTCGGCGGGACGTCTTGCCGTTGAATGGGTACAGCAACGAGGCGCTCGACTTCGTTTCCCATCCAGTTGAAAAGCATGTGTCCAGGCGGACCTCTTAACTTCGTGTATCTCTCGATTTTTGGAGCTATGAGTTGGAAAGATTCATGATACGCCATGTTAACGATATCAGATATTGGGTTGTGCTTTGACACGATATGAATTCGATAAAGATGAGACTCGCTGGGAATCTGTATCTGCAGCTGGACTTTAGCATATGGAAGAGGGTGAGGGAAAGAGCAAGAGCAAGAACACGGAAGGTTCAAGTTATTGGAAGCCACTTGCACTGACCTTGTCTACCTGTCGACCTCTTCGTAAAGTCAAGCCTCTTTTTCTGGACACCAGTGGCAGGTGGTTAGCAAAATCTCTTGACCACTGCCTAACCTATAAGCTGGCTCAGTCTGTCGCCATACTGTAATGAATCACTCTTAGGACACACTCTCACGACACACTTATTTTTTATGATCCACGAATTAAAGTAAGAGACTTAACCACCCCTTCTATCCTATCAAGGATATACTACATAGTCATTTCTCCCTCCCAACAAAATGGCTCCAGCCTCACTGGCCTCGCTGACCATGATGGTCATTGTCCCATAGGCTCTCCTCTAAAAGCTGCTCAAGATTGGAGAGACGAACGCCTTGGAATGAACTCCAACCAGATGGCTTCGCAGATTGAACCCCTAGAACTGGCCGTGGCCCACCAGAGAACGGACGGACCAGATCCATACTTATTGTCATCCGATTAAAGTCCAGCGGGTTTTCTACCTTGATGCCTGAACCTGGCATTAGGTCAACTTGTTCGCCCTTGGGCATTCTCCCCAGCCACCAACCATGAACGGAAAGCGCCGGACTGAATTCGACCACATACTGGTCTCCTTGTACATCAACGATTCGGGCGGGAAAGTAGAGCTGCGAGCGGTTGGTAACATGGTAATGGAATCGGAAATCCGGGTACATAACGGGTGCCTCGATAGTGTCCCCGATATGGAAGCAACGATATGGTCGAATGTCGTAATTTGTTCTGCTTCTTGCCCATGGTCGCCATAACCGCCTCGTGCCCTTTCCGAGCAGCGTCAGTTGTTCTTCAGGAAAGAAAAAGCTACCGCTATCCGTATCATCTCCTTGACTATCTTCTTGAACTTCCGTAATAACGTTTAGGCCTTGCATTGGCTGATTCTCCCAATCAACATATTCTATCTCATCACCGTCCACTTCCGTGACTCTCGCATCGTACCAAAATCCATCGTACTCGATCTGGCCGGGAATATAGAATTAGCACAGCGTATTGATATATGCATTATCGGTGTTGCAGCAGAAGTAATACACACCTGAATCTTTTCGCCAACTTTCGGTGGATTGGCAAACACTTTTGATGAACCCAGAAGCGTGCAGTCCAGCTCAGGTATACTAGAGCTTGAAAAGTCGTCGTCATCACGTAACATCTTGTCGAAGGAATTTTTGAGAGGCCTCGTGGAAAACACAATAGCACTCGAAATTGTTCTCGCCCCCGCCGTGATAACGTAGTGTCCGCCGTAGCATGCTTTGAACTCGGTGATATGAAGGTCGCTGCTCCAGGCATAACCACCTGATTCCATCTCATACCGGATAGACAATACAGCGCCGACAGAAAACCCCCCCACAGGACGAACTTGCCTCGAGAGACTCTTCCTCTCGATTTGGCCGGTCTGGAGGTAGCGAACATAAACTTGAATGTCTTGAGAAGTTTCATTCAAGGCAGCGAAAAGAGAGTTGCTGTTTGAATTCAAGACATCTCGCTCGGTAATTATTCCTAGCTCTTCAGGTGTTGGAACGGCCACAATTTGGGCAGAGGTCCAACCGACGTGATCAGCAGGGGACTCAATTATTGCTGGTAAGGCAAGATCTCCGGAATCCCTTTCACATTCGACAAGTATACCGTAACCTGAATTCTCGAGTGCCAACTTTCTTAGCGCGTCGGACAATGAGGAGTCGCGAAGGAGATTAAAATAGTCTTGAGGTTTGACATAACCCTTTTGCAGTGGATCGAGAGCAAACCGCAGAGCCGGAAGCCAGAGAGGCCGGATGGTGGAAAGACGACGCGTGCCGCCTTGGTCGACGCGATAGCAAGATCCCTGTTTACGAAGGACGTCGATATCGCCGACTTCAGCAATTCCAGTGGGTATCTTTTTGAGAATAAAGGACGTCTCGACCTCATGTAAAAAGCGTGCCCATGAAACATATAACGTCTGTAAAGAAAGTGATATGTCAGCGTGAGAAGTTCAATATTGGGAGTAGGAGGCTTTAAGCATCTTTACCTCGTAGCGAAGAGCTGAGACCCCAAGTTCATCTTTTTGGAACCGATCCCTCCAAAAAGATGCTCCTTCTGGGTTCAGCGTTTGATACTGCTGAACAGCTGATGTGTCGGGAGATAGAATAGTCTCTTGAAGTCGTTGCTGAAGATGTTTGCACTCATCCATGAGGCCTCCCACCAGCTGGTCGATGCTAGCAAAATCCGTGCTGAGGTCTAGGCTGAGCAAGTTTCCATGTAGAACTGAATTTCCCACATAGGGAGTAGATTTGACAATTTCCTTCCCAGTCGCTCGTTCCTGTTGCGCCCTGATGTCTTGGAGAAGCACAGCTTGCACAGCGCTGTATATCTTTTGGAGCTGTTCGGCCTTGCGCTGAATTTCGGCGAGAAGCTCGGGGATCTTCCCGAAATTCCATATACGCTTAAACACTCTCTTGGTCTTTTCCGCTGCGGATTTCGCTCCAGCCAGGTCTGTGTCCAGAGCCTTTGCGCACTCTTTGCACGAATTTGCGATGCTTTGCAGAACATCCAGGATACTGACGAATTCTGATAAATTGGCTTTGACGATGTCCCCATTCACAGGATTCTCAAACACCCCCTGCAAAAGTCTAAGGTTGGCGGTTAACAATCCAAGGTCTTCGGCAGCTTGGTCAAGAGAGTCGAGCCGGGCCTTGATCTCTAACCCCAGCTTGATGAGAAAACTCAGTGTGGAGAGGATATCTACCGACATGGTGACTGCTTGATAGAGGAATGGTACTGTGGTTTCTGCTGATGTAGTCCAAATGGCTTCTCAGCTCTATCTCTGGAGTAGCTACAGATTCTGCGCCATTTATGTAGCGCTGGAGAGCGCCTCCTCTGCGGAGTAATTGATTGATTCATGAGGCTAAAAGTGCGGCGGCTATACAACCACTTACATGCATCTATAATGTTGTTGGTAGTACCATGTAAAGAGGAGGATCATGATGACCCCACCTGTATGGCTCAAGGGTACCCTTTTTGGTGGGTGAAGGAATTGTGGTTATGTAATCTTCATCTCACCACATAAATTCCAACACGCAAGACGTCATTTAGAACTTTATAGTAGCTGTGGATTGCTTAACGCAATATTTCCCGTCATCTTTCTTCACTCGCACACTCTCTGATCTGATTTCATGGAGAACTGGCTGAAGAAAGTTGGGGCGACAGGCCTGGATGACCTGGAGCTTGCCGATTTTCCGGTCACTGGGCGCGGTGCTAGAACACTACGGCGTTTCAAGCGAGGAGAAAGGATTCTCACCATTCCTAGCGACTGCCTCTGGACAGTCGAGCATGCATATGCGGATCCTCTTCTTGGGCCAGTTCTTCGCTCTACACAGCCGCCCTTGTCTGTCGAAGATACTTTAGCTATCTATCTCCTTTTTGTACGATCGCGCGAGTCTGGATATGATGGCCCACGAAGTCATGTGGCGGCGTTGCCCGCGAGCTACTCTTCAAGCATCTTCTTTGAGAATGATGAGTTGGAGGTTTGCGCAGGGACTTCACTGTATACCATCACGAAACAGCTAGAACAGAGAATTGAGGACGATTACAGGGGACTAGTCATGCGAGTTCTTGGACTGCATCCAGATCTTTTCCCACTCGACAAATTTACTATCGCAGATGTAGGTGTTATATGCGCATGATGGATATTGAGAACCATTAACCAACGTCTCCCGCTCTTTTCTTTAGTACAAATGGGCTCTCTGCAGCTTCTGGAGTCGTGCGATGGATTTCGTACTGCCGGATGGGAAATCGCTTCGAGTTTTGGCGCCCTTCGCAGATATGTTAAACCACTCGCCTGATGTTGTGCAGTGCCACGCCTATGATCCCCTGTCTGGAAGCCTCTCTGTCCTTGCGGGGAAGGACTATGAAGTTGGAGACCAAGTAAATCTACCTTATACCCTGTGATTGTACTACATGTACGCTTACCTGAGACTATCTGTTTAGGTTTCCATCTTCTACGGATCTATTCCAAATAATCGTCTTTTACGTCTCTATGGCTTTGTCATGCCCGATAACCCTAACGACAGCTATGACCTCGTTCTTTCAACACATCCTATGGCCCCCTTTTATGAGCAAAAGCAGAAGCTGTGGGCATTATCCGGGCTCGATTCGATCTCTACCATCTCCCTTACACTCACTGATCCTCTACCGAAACATGTGCTTCAATACCTTCGTATTCAGCGGTTGGATGAATCAGACCTTGCTGCCATAGCGCTTCGGAAACTCGATACAAGTGAGAAAATCAGCGATTCAAAGGAAATAGAAATCTTGCGATTCGTAGTAGAGTCGATTGGAAGTCTTTTGGATAGCTTCGAGATTCGGTTGGAAAAGCTACAGGAACAACTTGCGGAGGGTGTATATCCTCTGGGGGGGAACGCATGGGCGGCGGCGCACGTTAGTCTTGGCGAGCAGCGGGTGCTACGATTGGCGAAAAAGAGAGCCGAGGATTTGCTAACGGCGGTGGAGAGGGGGAAAGGGAAAGGAAGCAGTTTATCATCACCGCCGGCTCGATGCGCAAATTGTGGAAAGGATTCTGTGCCGTTGATGTTGTGCGGGAGGTGTAAGGGGGTTATGTATTGCGGACGGACTTGCCAGGTCGCCCATTTCAAACAGCACAAGGGGATATGTCGGGCAACAATCAGTAAGAACTGATCTATGATGAGATGAAGATAGAAACGTCCTCGCGTTCCACATGATTGCGCAAGATGACTTCGCTTACTAGATATCTGGGCCCTTGAACATATGTGATAGGTAAGACTGTAAGAGAGCGATTACAACAGAAAGTTGCGGTCACAGAGGTACCGTAGGTGCTGTAGTAATTTCTTATGTGCGCAGGTACTATTGTGCAAGTATAACGTGCTGGGTACCAGGTCAGTACCGCTTATACCGTCAGAAAATACTCCCAGAGGCCGATTTTACTCTGATGGACTTGGATCATAGAGGTCTTGGAGGTACGTTGTCGCATTACGACGGTCTTGGAGATCTTCAAGGTCAGTTTATTCGTAACATTACTGGTTCAAATGGTCGTATGGAAGGTGGGTTGGGATATACGGGTCAGATACCTCTGCTAACTGGGCACCACGTCGGGTATCTATACGATTTTCTCTGTATTTAAGCTCAATTCCTCAATTCCCTGGCTTCCCTTTGTACAAGTCTTGTAGCTTCAATCAGCAATTCCTCAATCTCGCTTTTGTATACTCTTCTTTTTCTCTGCCTTGACAATACTAACGACTTTATTTTAGCTACTGATTCTCCAACATGACCGATGCATCTTGCTCTCCAGCTGCCTCAACCATTCTGGGAACTACGAAAACCCCGAATACTCCGCCTCCAGATGATGCTCAATCAGATGAGAGAAATGTAGTTTCTGGTGGTCAAGGGATGTATGATGTCACATCTTCATCGCCAGACTCATCCAGCCGGCGAGACCAGGAAATCCAACCAACATGGCCCAGCAAGATAGACCAAACCAATATACGTGCGCACGTCTTCTGGCAGCGCGAACAGCACATGGGCAATATCTTGCTTGATTTACATTGGGCTGGACAGCATAATCATGCATTCTTCAGACTCCATACAAGCCTGAGACTTGAGGGCGCACCTGCTGCCACTCGACGTGGCCTCATCAATGCTTACATTTTCGTTTACCCAGAACGCATACGCCGGCTCTCGTTTACTGCTCTACCTCAACACTCACCATTTGGTCTTGCTACCATTGCTCTTACCTTTGAACTTAGTAGACGACCTGCTCTTGTGCTTCCTAAAACATACACCTCTCTAGGACAAGGGGCAGAAGAGGCAATGCGTTCTCTTCGTAGTCTCATCCAACAATTGGATTTTACTGTTTATGCATCGCTTCCCAGTAGAAGTCTCTCTCCTACCTGGTTGCAGCAGTTTTGCAATGACATCACGGAGCAAAAGTTCACAACCATCGCATTACTTGCCAACTTGAATACTCTGTACCAAGGTCAGGGTGCACATGTGATTGAGGGAGATGGTCTGCCTGAAACCGTTGATGATCAGGACTATTCTCTCACTGCCCAAGAACTCCCGGCCTATCAAGAGACGGATCCAAGCATTCCTCTGGCACGTTCTGGTAAGCGTCTATACAATGTGTCATAACTCTTCTAAGATGTCATTCATGGTGCTAATAGTTTGCCTAGCAAAGAGAAGAAGACTATCTAATGAGAGCTCTGTAACTGACGATGATGCTGAACTTACAGACACGGCAATCATGCAAGCTCTCTTTGAAGACAGGCTAGAGATCAGACTCGCTACCCATAAGCGCAAGCTGGGAGAGATGCTCTCTGCTTACGAGCATAAGCTGAATGAGATGATATCTGCTCACAGACATAAGGTCAATGCCCAGGTAGCTGCTTGTAAAAGTGATGTTGAGAAAAAATAAAGGCTGCGGGAAAGCGACTGAAGAGTAATGCGATGAACGAAAGAATGTGCGAAGAGTTGGATGAAGTGTAAGAGGGTGTGATGGAGCAGATTACCAGACATAAATGCCGTTGCAGGCACATTTAACTTTTCCTCACCACCCATACGATTGAAATGGAATGGAACATGTCATTTATGATTCTTTTGTTGATCTGACCAATTTCTCCATTATTGACCTTGATCTCATGATTCTTACCTTTAACAGACATGAGATGGTCCCGGATAAACAGTAACACATTCCGAATTCCATGGCTATAGCTGCTGTTATTAGTATATTACCCAGTACTTAAATCTACTAAATATACTATCGAACCAAGCCACACCGGATTGATTCTTTATATAGGTATCTTGATCCATCTCTATACCGCTGCTATTAGCCCGTAGAAACGGTGAATGGCCGCCACCTTGTCGGCGCTATTTGCAATAAGCATTGGAGCTAGCTCTGGCGCGAATGGCCTCATGGTCGCCTCATGGTCGCCTCAGCCCGCACCGGCTTATCGCATCAGTGATCCTAACTGCAAGCTACCTAGCCATCCTTGCGCAGAGACCGTCAGGCAGCCCGAGCCGGCGATCTCTTTCGGCACAGCGCACGCCTCGGAGGTCACGACACCTCTAAAATGGCGTTTTTGCAGTTCCGTCATCTCGAGCCGCCCGACGGATTCCTAGCTAGAGAGCAATGGAGTAAAACGCCCATCTTCTGCCCGTCTACGAGTTACTCTCTAGCGTTTCTCCAGCCATTTTGATTTGATTTGCCTACCTAGAGACCAAAGAGTATGTACGAGCAGGAGGGAGAAACGAAATGCCCCAATCGGCGGCACTTGTCTGGCATGTGGGAAGCCCACCCTCTCTTTTTTTCTGGAGATCGACGCCCACGGGAGTCATGCGTCCCATGAGCTGCATCTCCGGTTGGCTCTGGACAGGAGGCATGTGGCACGGAGCACATAAAAAGTCGCTGCGTTTATGCGCACATCATCATGTACATCCTCTACTGTACGGAGTACATACATTAGATACATGCGGCATCAGTCAATCAATCAATGAAGCAATCAATCAGTCCGCAAATGCAGGGACTTTTTTGTACCACCCCAGAAAATGGGCAATCTGCTGCTGATCTCATGATGTCCTTGCATCAAAGTAACGCTCTTGTGTTTGATGCGCGAAGCAAGGGTACAAGCCCGCTAAAACTGAGAAGAGATCAGAAATGATGCATCGGCGACTCCATTCATCCCACGACCCAGAAGACAGACAGAATGCGTTATGCCGTTGCGGGTCAGCTAAACTAACGGTCTGGATGGGATTAGAATCAGGGAATGGAAGCCCCGAAAATCATCACCGTGACCGATAAATACGGAGTCCGTCCAGACTACTAAGGTAGCATTGCAACACTATGGAAGGGGTCCTAAGCCAAACTCGACCCAGAAACACATGGCGGAGGAACCACGAGGACAAGCACGTTTGATGTTGTGAGAAGTTTGGGTTCAGTTTGTTTTCCTGGCTCCGCACAGACCAGACCAGACCCTCCCTCTGCCATGGATTTATTTGTTCCTCGCTTCTGGCTTTAGATTCTGTATTCTAGTTTCCGTATTCAGCCTCTTGGGGAGGTATTTGTTTTTTGTTCATTGGCATCGTGACAGGGAGGGAGCCGAAGCCCAGCTGATGCAGATCAGATCCAAAGAAGCAGCTCAGCTGGAACGGACACTCGCCCGACAATCTACGGGATAGCTTCGAGAGAGCTCCTGTTTAGCGCGGCTCCCTCTAATAAACCACCAAACCACTAAACCACAACTGTACAGTAGCTGGGGAAGACTGACACCCCTGCCAAACAGCCCGCTTGTGGGCTTTTGCGCTCCCAACCCAGATTAGAAGGACCGCTGCACCTCGTCCAAGCCCGTCGTGCTTCTCGCCATCCGCGATTCTTCTGCTCGTCTTCCTTTTTCTGTTCCTTTTCCTTTTCTCTCCCCTTTCCCTTTCCTCTTCCTCTTCCTCTCCACTCCAGCTCGCGAAAGCGGGAGCTTGTCGCCTCTTTTGCCTTATTTCGACCTCCCCTGCAATTTCCCCCCATGGCGCTCCCGGCTGAGTGCTGAGAGACAGACGGGTCTCGGTCTCGCTCCAAGCTGCTGCTGCTGCCGCTGCACTGATCTACACAGCGCTCCGGCTTCAAGCACCAACCATGTCGTCCATAGCGCTCCGTCGCCCTCGACCAGCTCCCCGTCGTGTATCTGCTCGACACGAGAGCATCTCGCCATCCACCGCCACGCCGCTTCGCCAATTTGCCGTCCATCGAGCTCATGCAACGGCGGACTTTACAGAGGCAGACGAAGACGAGGATGAGGACGAAGATGAGGACGACGGCTTCGGGAATAACAACAGCAACAATAACAGCAACAACAATAAAACGGACCCGGGCCCCATTGATGATACCAACGGCAGCAACAACACCCGTCGCCGCCATGGCTATAGCTATGCAACCGACAATGCTACAGGACGAGATCAGGGGGGCCAAGGAGATGATGGAGACGAGGAACGCCACCGCAGGAGACGCAATACGCTGCCTGTCCTTCCACTCTTCTCCTCAACGCATCTTGGTATGATAATCACAATCTTCAGGCTGGCCCTCTGCTTCACGAGCCTTCAAGTATCCCCAAGGCCTGCTAGCTGACTTAACCGCCACTCTTGTTTCCCTCTTTTCTAGATGTCCTCCCGGTTTACAGTTTGACTCATGCAATCCGAATCATCGTTAGTTCTCGTACTGAGACGACGCTTACATGGGACCAGCTACGGTCTCCCCAAGTCTCTCAATTCCTTATCAAGCCCATGCAGCAACAGATTCGCAATCAACACTTCTCGCGAGCCACTCTCTACGCCCTCATGGCGAACTGTCTGCAGTTCACCAAGGAAGGTCAGATGTATGCCGCCAATGCTGGCACCAGCAACACGAGGGCCAAGGTCTGTGAGCTGCTCTCCCTGAAGCTGCTCAAGGAGTACTCCACCCGCGAACTGATTGATGCATTGGCCTACGACTTCTACCCTCTCCAAGGTATGCCCGGAGCACGACCACCCCCCACGGCTGGCAGCTCTGCCAGCAGGTCCAAAAACACCCCCCTTGTAGCGTCGCGGACGTCGACTCTAGAGGTTGCAATCCGAGCCTCGGCCAAGCATTTCCTCGCCCACCCGGTTGTGGTCCAGCAGCTGGAGGCCATCTGGAATGGTGCCATTTCCTTCTATTCTTCTGCCGATAGCCTGCACCGGGAGTCGCCCTCGAGCCCCTTTTCGCGCTTCAATAGCCAGCCCAAAGTTGATGATAGGACTCCTCTCCTGGGCTCTCTGCCTCCCAAACCGGGGCAGTTTGCTGTTCCTCCTGGCAGGAGAACTGTGATGTTGTACGACCCCAGGCAGGCATCACTGCTTAAGCTGTCTCGCCTCAGGGTGCCGCGATATAGATCCTTCTTGTCTACGCTGTCCCTTGCTGTTCTCATTGGGCTCTTCTTGGCTGTCCTATCTAGACGATCTTCACAAATCACCGCCCTGGAACTGGTCTTTTGGTTCTGGAGCGCTGGCTTTATGCTTGACGAACTGGTGGGCTTCAATGAGCAGGGATTTGCACTGTACATCATGAGCTTTTGGAACATTTTTGACCTGGGCATCCTGGTGCTGCTCATTGCCTATTACTGTATGCGTGTCTATGGCGTCTTCCTCGCCGACCCTCACCATTGGAATGCCATGGCCTACGATGTGCTGGCCGCAAATGCCATCCTGCTGCTGCCTCGCATCTTCAGCATCCTGGACCACTACCAGTACTTTTCTCAGCTGCTTATTGCTTTTCGGCTCATGGCGGCAGACTTGGCGGCTATCTGCGTGTTGATTCTCATTGTCTGTAGCGGATTCTTTGTCTTCTTCACTTCCTCTACCGCCTCTAGTGATGGTGGCGAGGTTGCCTACAAGATATTCCAGATCCTCATGGGTTTCACACCCGCTGCTTGGGATGTGTACGACCCCCTTCTCCCTGAATTTAACGCTTTACGCCGGACGAGTTTTAATACTAATATGACCACAGATGGCCATCGTACAACTGGCTTGCGCGAGCGTTGTTATGCTTATTCCTTATCATCTGTCATTTCTTGATTGTGTATGTGCTCCAACGAACCATCATCCTGTTGGGTCTCCTTTTCGAGTTTGCTAACTGTTTAACCCAGGACAATTCTCATTACCGTCCTGACCAACTCTTTCATGGCAATCGCCTCCAATGCCACCGAAGAGCACCAGTATGTGTCATTCCCATTTTTACTGTTGATGTCTCCTTAAAAGGCCATTCATCACTAACTCATCATGCAGATTCCTCTTCGCCATCAACACCATCTCGATGGTGAAGAATGACGCTCTATTCTCTTACATCGCACCTACCAACATCTTCGCATGGCTACTCATGCCCTTACGTTACTGCATGCCACTTCGCCACTTCGTCTTGCTCAATCGCATCATCATCAAGGTGACTCACTGTCCCATCTTGTTCTGTATATTCTTGTACGAAAGATTCTGGCTGGCGCCGTCCATTTTTGAGCCTACAGATCTAGTAGAGAATCCCGGAAGGAGTCGGGGTCGGGCCATCTCATTTGGAGACATGGCCAACAGGAACAGTATTTTCAGCCCTAGCATGCGCGTGCGCGAAGAGTCGGTGGCAGGTTATCAAAAGGATAGAGCCCTCGACGAGCTATTCCTGCGTATGCCCGACGCCACGAGGACACAAAGGAGGCATGAGAGACGAAAGACACAGACGGCGATTCGAAATTGGATGGATCATAATGACCAGGACGGAGCCGGCGGCACCAATTGGCCCCCAACGGACAGTAGAGCTGTGCCAGACTGGCAGAGGAGGATGAGCATGGGCTGGGATCTGCGTTCCAACTCTAGGCAGCTATCCGATCTTAGGTCCATTGTCAGCGACCCGGCAGACCTTGCGTCCAATGTTGGGGGAACTTCATATCGAGCCTTCCCCATGATGGATCCCCGGTTCATGGACCCTCGTTTTGCCCATCTGATGCCCGAGTATAAAGACCACACCGATGCCGATGGAGATGACGAACTGGTAACAAACGATGAAGACGAAGACGACCTTGGCACCAGCGCCGATCCCAATGGTCCGAGGGGAGGAAATCCTGCCCCGAGCGAAACTGATGACTACTTTACAACAACTCCCACGGGAGCGCGGTCAGCCGTTATAGCTTCCTCGCATAGCTCGGACGAAAAGGAAAAGCCTCCCAGCAAGCCCAGGCGAACCGGAATACACAATCGCACACTGTCTACAAACACCATACTATACAATCCTGGGGAGATGGACCTACCTCCCGAGAGCTCCGCTTCAGCCTCGCCGCCTAAAGGGCCCGTGCCTAGAAGCCGGGGCGGCCAAGCCGCAGACATGACAGCAGGCGAGTCATTTACGCCTACCGGCATGCGCAGTCCCCCTCGACGATCGCTCTTCTCTCCGCCGAGCCTCAATACTCGCTCCACCATGCCTCCTCATGGCCTAGCGAGTATGAGCAACTTGAACAGATCCGCCATGTTGGGCATGGATCAGAGAACTCGAGAACGTGCTGCCCGAAGGCTATCCTCTGCTGATCTCAGCATTTTATCTGATAACACCAATCTCCCCTTTGTTGGAGATATCAATGCTGGCTTGGCGGGTAGTTTCCAGACGCAGATGGCCATGGCTATGATGAAGGACAATCGACTGCGAAGTAAGGGGGAAGCCGAGTCAGCGGATCGCGATAGGATGGGAAGGCTGGTTCTCGCTCGCATGAAGACTCTGGAAGAAAGTTTTGCAGATGTTATCAAAGAAATGCGAGATTTGAAGAGCTCCACAGCTCCGACGACGAGACGAAACTCATCCGGCGAGGACCTAAAGATGGGGTCTCCTCTCGAAGTGGGAAGATCGGATCGACCAAAGAGCCGCAAGGGGACGGCAACACCGAAAAAGGCGACTAACAAGAGACCTGGTAGCCGACGGAGCATGAAGGAGAGCAAGCTTGGATTGACAATGACGGCGGATGTTAAAGGCAAAGGGAAGTACGTTGCCTACTCGACAGAGGAAGAGGGCGAAGGAGCAGGTGATGTCTTTTCAGACAAGAGGAGCTCCTTGTAAAGCTCCGCCGGCCAATTTTCTTTGTCCTTTTTCTTTTCTTTCTCATGGCCCTCTTTTTCTCCAACTCCTTGTCTATAGGAGGATTTCAGGGACTACTAAGAGCATGTACCGGCGTTGGAGGAAAGCGTTTGATGGCAGTTTGTGCCCAGTTACGTGTATGAGATTTGAGATATCTATTTGTTTCGGCAGGACGAGGTCTGGGGGCTGAAAGGGGGAGAGGGGTTGGCTTTGTCTCTGTCATGATGAGACTGCGATTGGCTGAGAGATGTGTTGGCAAGGTCCATGTCGGCTCTTTTTTTATATCACTTTGCATGAAATGCTTTGTAGCATGCGGCTGTAGCTTGATTATATCATTTTATAGGACGACTGATGTCGGAGATGATTTCATCTATACGAATGTCAAACGAAACAGTACACAGCTGGCTGATCTGTTTTTGAAATGGTTGCACCATTGCCGAATGTGTGACTAAGTGATTCGACGCGGTTGATGAAAAGTGATGGCTTTGAGGAGTTTAAGGTGAGTAGGGTATTGTACAAGTAGTAGGTATATCGCAGACCCCACGTAGGCATTTCCCGCCTCAGTCGAGTCTGGAGCCCACAGATGGGTTGATTAATCCATCAAATATGTGTCTTGACGACATGTTAAAGGGGATTCGGATTGCCAGGTTTGACGAGCCCGGCAGATGACTGATCAAGCATATCACAAGTATGTGAATATTCTTGATCTGATATGCTCGAGACTGGGCACTATTAGGCCATATACTCGAAAATTACAGCATTGGCCTTCCCGGTCCGTGAAACACCCTCAGATAGTAAGAGAGAAAAAGGAAGAAGCTTCATCTTACGTATCTCCATCATCTCAAAGGCTGGCTGCATCTGCTCTTAAGCGCCCGAGCAACAGCCTCCCCAAACGGCTCAGGGGCCAGCTTTGACGCCGCAACCGGGTTATGAATCGTGATCCAGAGCGTTCCCCTGATCTCTTTCCCGCCCCCCACGCCGTTCTGGAAGCCAAGGTCCTCCAGACTCCGGTAAATTGCGCTCTTCAGGCGTCTCTGCGTCAGGGTCCGCACCACAGAGGCAGCTCCAGCACCCGTGATCATGATCCAAAGGGGCTCCTGCTGAGACTTCCGGAGATATTTCGCTCGTCTCGCAGCAGCAAGCGGATGGCCCCGCGGATCAAAGAAGCGCAGGTCGTGCGGATGGATAATGTGCCGCGGACTGAAAGCGATGGTTGCGTGATAGGCCTTGGACACGTTCTGCAGGCCAGGACCCGTGGTGAGTCTGCGCGCGGCGCCGTTGTCGGGCTCGAGATTGTGCTCGAGGAAGAAGGCCATGGTTTCGGGGGTCGTCTGGAGCTTGCCGTCGGGCTTGACGAACTTTTTGGCCTCTTCGGGGATGTAGCGCCGGATGGTGTCTCGGAGGATGGGTTTTCGCTGGATGGGAGTGGGTGCTTGGCGAGGGGATTTGGTAGAGGAGAAGCGGATTTGTGTTGAAATAAGTGATAGAGATGGGATTTGAAGGAGTTTCTTGGTGATGAGATGCCTCAGGGGCAGGGGAAGTTGAGCTACCGCTGTCATGATGGTGTTGGTGCTGTGGTTTGGGTTGTCATGGAGAAGTTCCCTTTTTTCTTCTCAATTTTAGTTTTGCTATTTTATGAGTTGATCCAAGTGGTTTAAATGAGTTGCTTATGACTTCTTTTCATTGATATTTTGTAGTTTTGAGTTATAATGTGAAAGTATGTAGATCTATGAGCTTCGACAAATCTCACGATGAGCTTCAGCTTCACTTGGAAAGTTGCAGAGCTTGAGTGTGATTATGTAATTCAAGTGTGGCGCAAAAAGTGTTGGAGGAAGAAGAGAGCCAAGAGAAAAATACATATCGCCACCGGTTTTAGTTTTGAGTGCCTGAATGGTACCACACGAAAATGTGAATACACGTACCTCAACGCCACTGTGGATTGTACAGTTGATCAGAGACTCTTCAGAGAGCAAATGCTAAGTGAAAGAGGGAGGCAGCTAGATGGGATTAACCCAATCATGTCATACACATGGTATTACGTGCTCTTTTACCAAAGTTATTCTTATACTTCCTGATTTGTTCTAACTTTTGGCGAATTCTTTTACGCTTGGCGATATTCAATTTTCAGCCACACTTCCTGAGGTAGAGGCGTAATCTAGGTACCTCGTGCATATGAACTTCTGCCGGGGGAATGAGTCAAGATCCTTCGCTATTATTACCTAAAGAATGTTATTATTCTAGCAAAGTGTCATGGGTAATATAGATAGCAAGGCATTCTGACTTCAGTCCTGCTTTAGGTACCTCAGCTCTCCAGGGTACTTCTGTTGCATGAATCATAAATAGCAAGGGCGCTGACGAGTGACTCCCATCACGTGACTATTGAGTCACCAAAGCCGCATGCGTTTCGTCGACTGCGCCCAAATGCTAATATTTCGCCCCTACATAAGAAATCTGAGAGTCGCCGACTTTTTGACCTTCTGCATCCCCCGGTCACCGACACTCCAGATTTCTCGAGCCAACAGTCAAGATGCCCAAGAACAAGGGAAAAGTACGTTTTTCACACCTCTTTTTTCGCAGGGGGAAACAACCACAGGGAACCGGGCGAGAGAAATTAATAAATAAATTAATTCCAAAACAACCCCTCCCCCGCCAAGTTTTTGTGTGGTTTTTTCCCCCTGACGCGGCGATCGGAGAAAAAAATCTCCAAAATCCTACTTGATGATTTCGAACCAACGGCTAACAGCTCGTCTTTTTTGCGCATAACAGGGCGGCAAGAACCGCAGAAGAGGAACCAAGGAGAACGATGACCAGCGCCGAGAGCTGACCTTCAAGGAGGACGGCCAGGAGTATGCCCAAGTCGTGAAGATGCTGGGTAACGGCCGACTCGAGGCTATGTGCTTTGACGGCAGCAAGCGTCTCGCCAACGTACGTTTGACCCCCCCCCTGAAAAGCAACAACGCAGAGAGAGAAAAATCAACACATCACATGCATAACGCTGCTTACGTCGCTCCACCACCCTGCATCGAGAAACAACGAGAGAAAAAAACGCAAGAAAATCGGGCTAACCAATATTTCTCCTCGTCTAGATCCGTGGTAAGATGCGCAAGAAGGTCTGGATCAACCAGGGCGACATCATCCTCCTCTCCCTCCGAGACTTCCAGGACGGCAAGGGCGACGTCATCCTCAAGTACACCTCCGACGAGGCCCGTAATCTCAAGAACCTCGGCGAGCTGCCCGAGAACGCAAAGATCAACGAGACCGACACCTACGGCCAGGACGGCGACGACAACGCCGGCTTCGAGTTCGGCGCTGACGAGTCCGAGTCCGAGGACGAGACCGACGACAAGAAGGAGCTCGACATTGACGACATTTGAGCGCAGCTCCGAGCCGCCTTTCCTGGGAAAACAACTTGCGAGGGAAAAGGATCCATCATTATTTTTTCGCCTTTCCTCCTACTCTCTTCACATCAATACTCGACAACGCCCCCTTGCCCGTTTTTTCGCCTCCCCAATTCTGTGCGCTCTTGTGAAGAAGGGGGGGGGCGAACCCGACGAAAACAAAGGGGCCAGCCTACGCCCTTGGGGATTTGGCACAGCTGTCTTCTCTCTCAAACCTTTCTAGACGTGGCATGATGGAGGGGGGCAAGGAAAACTTCAGATCTGCAGAATTCAAAAGTTTTACCTTGCTCCCTCCCGGCTGCTGCTCGTTGGGTCCCACGACAGTTATACGGAGTGGAGGTTTTTCGATGGCCGCGGTGGGAGAGACGGCGCGGCTCGTCACAATGGTGTCTTTTTGTCTTTTCACACGTTCATGTTTTCCATCTATACTAGTACTAGGACTGTTGATACTACATATTTTTCTTATGGTTACGACTACATACTTTTTTTGCCACAACTCAAGTCACCTGTGATGACAAACGATCTTGCCCATATCGTGCGGATATTGCTATGCATGCTTCAAATTCTCTCTTGTGCAATCTTTGTTGATATTTCCCACTCTCCCACCTCTTCTCCCTAAATCCTCAAAACTTTCCCGCCCTATAAAAAAGCGGGAAACTCAAAACGTACTTTATGCTACCAAAAACAAATTTGAAGCCAATCAATCTATCGAGTAATGACATCAAAAAGCCCTCCCACTCCAAACAACTCCAGACTCCCATACGGGCTTGCCACTCCAAAACACAAGCCATACTTCTCTCTCAGTAGCTTACGACTTTTGACTGTCCCTTCTTTTCGCGGCAGCAACCAATTGTAAAAAGTCCTCACGTTGGCACTGCCGCGAGTTTCGGGCAGCTTTGTATATAGCCATCGTGATCCCCTCACATGGCTTAGAGATAATAGTAGGGAATGCGGGTTTCCCTCTGCCTCGTTTGCTTTCCCGGCCATCATAGGTATCATGCCGCCTGACGCGTAAATGTCTCTTCTCTTGATACGCCAGGTTTCTTCTTTACCAGTCATCATCTTCCTCTTCATCGTCTATACACACGAAAGAATTAGTACGCTAGCATTCTTGTCACTGAAAGAAAGAATAGGGAAAAAAAGAAACTTACCACTCTTGCTGACTTTGTCCTTTCTCTTTTGTAAAGCTGCTGCCAGGGCATTCGCCATGCCACCGCCAGCTGCAGGGCTAGGCGCAGCTCCACCGCCCGAACCAGAAGCTCCTCCAACAGACGCCGCACTGCGGTCGTTGATCTTAGTTCTGTCGACCTTCTTAAGTGATCCAATGCCTCCTGCTTTTTGAATATCTCCAAGGAGAGACACACGTCCACCATCCACTTTGGGAAGAGGTGCCGTAGGTCCTGATGAATATCCAGAATCTCGATCTGGCATTGCCGGAGGCGGAGGAGGAGGGACACCTGCTGCCGAAGGGAATGGAGGGGAGGTGGGGGAGGAGGAGCGCTTCCGGCTCCTGGGATTGGCGGGGGACCGGGTGGTGGAGGCGGCGGCGGTGCTGGAGGTGCACTGCCAGC